>CADDXX010000329.1:859455-887410 GCA_902810485.1 Alauda arvensis
CCAGCAGTGTCACACACACACACACAGCCCAGCAGTGTCACACGCAGGCCAGCAGTGTCACACACAGCCCAGCAGTGTCACACACGGCCCAACAGTGTCACACACAGTGTCACACTTTCTAGGGTTACACTCCATATACTAATAGTTGACGATGTCCCACGTGCCCTACCAGAAGGATTAGTCACCCCTGTTGAAATGCAAATTCTGTAGCTTTGACTTAATTATCTAGCTCAATTACATTTTTCCCAATTAGTCTATTTTTCGCAAAAAAGAAAGTATGATAATAACACAATTGCTATTCTGTAATTTAATGGGCACTCGGTGCTGTAAGACTGAATCTGAAGCCATCTAATTAACTCCTTGAATATGCTGGAATGTGTTTTCATACAGAAAAACTCAAAAATGGGTGGAGTAATCAAAACTTCCTTTGCCCTCTCTTCTGGGGTGAAGAGCGACATAGATCTTAAGTCACCACATATCTTTGCCTTGTAGCTTTTTGTTCTTTATTTGGAGAGAATAACATTTTTGTTCCAGAGTAATTGCGTTCCCAAGGTTCAGATCATTCATATCAGTCCAAAGAGAAGACTGGCCAAGAGTACATCTGGAAACAATGCTAAAAGCAGACACTTTCTGTATGCTGAGCTATTTGGAATATCTGAAAGATGAACAGAGAGGACTCACACCTCTGATCTTCCAATATGGCAGCAAAATGTTCGAATTACTCTTTTAAAAACACCTATCCCTTGCATGGCTCTAACAACTGGTAYTTATGATTTTCAATTGTTTGTTTATTTGTTTTTATATCACAGTTTTAATCATAAGGTACCCTTCTAATCAGAGTAATCAATCTCTTACTCATGTGTATGGCCCTATGCTGTTCATTTTGAGAGATGAATGCACTTGCCAACATATGAAAATAATGCCCACTAAAAAATGGTTTCTTCATATGCCTTTACAGCAGCCAATTGAACCAATTCCATCTTCAGCTTTAGTGTAACAAGAGAGTATTTTTCTAGCCCACAACTWGGCTCAAAAATCCAAAGTACTTTAGTTATATCTTTACAAGATCCTAGCTTTCAAATTATATTTGGCTTTTTTGTTGCCCTGTTTTCTTTTCCCCAGTTTTTCTAAAAGTTAATCTGGCAGGCTGCCCTCTTTTTACTTCTGCAGTAAATGCTGGGTTTTTTTCTCCTGGAACTCTCAGCAGAGCATGATGATCTAGAGTAGCTGAGCTGTCTAAAGCCCAAGCATTGAATTGTTATGATGTGTTTAGCAAGTGCCACTCTGGTGCACTAAACATGACATTAGTCTCCGACTTTGGGTCATTCCACTCATGAAATGAGGCAAGAGAATTCTGCAGTAGCACGTGTGCTTTATTTTGCAGTCTTGCTCAACTTCATATGCCATCTTCTCTGTTCCTAAACTTTTGTGTGATGTGTTTTAATGCTCTTACCAGCTGCCACTCTTAAGCAAAAGAAACTYTTTTATGCTGGGTTTCAATAACTTCAGATTCTTTAGATAGATCAAACTTTTTTGTGCTTATGAGGAACACAATTAAAACCTTGGGGCTGTGGGGAGGGTTATAGAGGTAGAAAAAACCCCCCTGCATTTCCTTTAGTTGACTGGAGGTAATACCATAGATGTAAATCTTATCTTATCCCCTCCACRTTACACCCATTTACCTTTGGGATCTTACTTTCCTTCCTGCTTGCTTTGCTTTCAGTTCTTCATCAGAGCTTCATTCAGTTCAGTATTATATTTCTAACAGGAAAAAAGGAAATAATTCCACAGATTGAATGATCCAAAGAAAAATATTTTCATACCCCTTGTCTTGCTATCTTTAGAAATGTTATTGTAAACATTTTTTCATTCTTTCAACTTTCTTGTACTGGATCTGCATTGTTATTATCTTGAGAGGTGCTTGAATAATTTTAGGTAATCCCTTTTTTAGGCTATAGTTCTTGCAGTTTTATGTAACATACATTGATGCATTTTATTGTTGGCTGGGCTTTCTTATTTGTTTTTTCTTAATTATTATTTTACTGCCATCATTAAAAGTTTCCTGTGGGACATCCACAGCCCCACATTGTCCTTTTCTTTTCCAGACAACTTCAGTGGTTTTCATATTCACTGTTAATCCAGTGAACAGAATTTGTTAGCTTGGCTTTTCTGAAGTTTAAAGTGAAATCAGATTTCAAAATACTAATAAATGACTGGCCACTGTAGGCCTGGGTAGCCTCTTCTGACATGAGTGCTGCAGGTACCTTTCTCTCTTGCCTATTCCTTTTTCTGGCAGCTGGACTGCTCTGCCTCAGCCCTTCACACTTTTTGCCTGTTTAAATCCTTAACCTACATTCCCYATTGGGCTGTAACACTTCATTATTTCTGCTTTGTCCCAGCACTCACACTTGGCAGCTGTGCTTTGTCCACATCAGACTGCAGAGACGTGCAAAAGTAACAGTTCAACAGTCTATGCTGAAAATTACACACTTGGCCACTGTTCTTAGCCCTGCTGATTTTCAGCTCTTGTCTTCTGACATAAGAGATGTGATAGAAGAGTTTTATAATTTTTCTGCAGGGGAGGTTATCTGTTTTCATCTGATGCCTGACTTTGAGCTGGCCATGTTTTTTTCTCATGAAAACTTACTCCAGGGAGTCAGATTCTCTCTTGGCAGAAAACATCCAATGCTAGTTCCTGGCTTTCTAATTTAGAAAAATAATTAAATTAATTAACGAGAAACATTTTATGTAAATTTTCACACATGACAGGAATCACCACAACATTTGTTGGACCACACTTCAGCACAATGATTGAAGGAGCTTTTATAACAAAGAARCCAGTAAAAGTAGGTAAGAAGAGGTGAATTATGGGGTAAAAGCTCTGGAGGGATCATTCTGAAGAAAAGTGAATTGAATCCATTGACTATTTGACTTTATAAAGCTGACYTGGTTAGAAGTAAAAAGCACTAGTACAGAGAGTGGACTGTGCTAGTGATCGTATCCAAAAGTTTACTCCACGTGTTCATCACAGTCTCTGGTTTTCCTCTCTTGTCCATCATGATGGTTCATGAGACTGTTTTGCCTGTGTAATGTAAATAAGAACATTGGTTGTACTGTCTTTGTGTTCCTGGAAGGAAGGAGAGCAATCTGTCAGGTACASACGTGTTAAAAGAGCCCCTTGACAGGTGATGACAAGATGTTTGATTCCTTTTTAAGTATTTCTTGAGTCCTGAAATCCATCTCAGTTGAGATTTCYCCCTAAAAGTCTGTGGCGTCTTTAAGCACCTTTGTTGCTACTTTCTGAAGTTTTGTTTTGAGGTTTTTTTTGTAGCAAACTSTCTGCTTTTTCCATTCCAACTACAGTGTAGACAAAGCCCTAGTAAGCTGAGTTTGGCAGATGATGAGTATTTGTTACAAAGTCAGGAGAGCGTGMATCCAGAGTCTGGACTGGTCATGCTGGAGACATCCTCCAGTCTATGAGAATAAAATCATTGTAGAGAGTCCAAGAAACATTTTAGAATATAACTTAACAGCACTGAACTTGGTTCCTTTCATAATTGAGAAAGACTCTGGCAGAAAGAATCATTAAATGCTTTTTCAGTGTTTGATATCTGTCTATAAACAGTGAAATATGTTGGATTTCAGTTTGAGTAATCTAAAAAGTAAATGAGTAGAACAAATCTCAATAGTATTGKTTTTTTCCCTACTTAGAAAGGGAAAATCATGATAAATTATTACACAGTTCGGTTAGCTAACATGAACAGTTCAGATAGGAGTGTAAAAGCCCATGGAAACTGAACAGTGCATCATTAGAAAACTTTACCTTTTAACCATGCTACTTGAACTTCCTTCGTGCTGGCAAATTCATTGTCACAACGAGTGTGCTTTTTTATGTGGCTGATACAAAATGGTTTTCCGTGGTTAAGTGGAAAAATACAGCTTTTAAATTTCTCTACTTCTAATTGGACCCCCTGGGGTTTGCAGAACTAAGCACTGTGACKGAACAGACAGGACTGAACTTCCTTTTTAAAAAGGCATCAGCCAACAGTATACAAAAATAAAGGATCTCAATAAAGAASTCTTCTTCCTACTAAATTCAAGAGTGAAACTCCCCTTGGCTTCCAGAGGGGGCAGGATTTCATTTCAAGGATGGGAAACTTAGATTTCCCACTGGCTTTTGCCCAACCTGTGTCTCACTGGAAGCAGACACTTTGCAGCTCCTTAGCAGAACACTATGACATTGCCAACCCATAACTATACAGTATCCAGAGTAAAATTAATTCAAATTATGCTGGAATTCTAACTTTTGAGAAATATTTCTTAGYATTCATTCTTTGATTCGTGTATAATCTGAGGGTTATACAGGCTACCAAGGTGGTTCTCAGGTTCTATTGWTGATCATTCTGCCTCTATGAAAAATATAGTTTTGAAGTACAACAAAGTGTTTATCACTTCTTGATGATACTGTTAATTATAATTGGTCAATTGTATTTTTCTTTGTTAAATTAACTTACGCTAACCAAGTAAATGAGCTCACAAAGATTGTAATTGTGTCTTTCTGAGTTTTAGAGACTAATCTTAGTAAAGATGAAGGTTTTTTTATAGGGCAACTGAAATAAATAGCAGTCAGCTGTTTTGATAGATAATGTACAGGGAGTCTCAGAGGTGGAACTCTTGGCATGAATTCTGTCATCTTACTGTGTCTTCTACAGGACTTACTATCTGACATTTCACGTTGATCCTGGGGGGAAATAAGATAAATATATGTAGATATGTGGTGCACTGACAACTGTTCCTAGTCCATAAAAATAAATTTGAATTTACCGGCTTCAGAATGTTTCCCATGTCTGAAAGCAATGGTTGACATGTCACAGTGATTGCTTTAGCAGAAACTGTGAAACCATAGGTTGGTTCACTGCTGTGTTTATCTGGGAATATTTTTTCCAGTCGCTAGAAGTGTCATGAGAGAGACACAGACATATTCATTTTGGGGTTGGACATACCAGTTACAAGTGTATTTATGTCTCTGAGCAAAGCTGTACTCCTTGTATTAACTATTTAGTGATAAGAAAGTAATTTTCCCCTTATGCTAGAACTTCCATTATCATAAATCCTCGAATAGTTCTTTTCTGTGAAAAATTATGTACATTTAATTAGAGCATATGCCAATTAAGAAATATGAAGATATTGTTGTGGTCAGGCAGCACTGATCCATCCACTTATCTACAGATTGGGATCTTGCAAGGAGCTAAAGCAAGACAGGCTCCATCTAAGCCCCYTCCAAAGGCTAATATCTACCAGCAATTTAAAGGTTTGGAGTYAAAGGTGTAACAGCGATGAAAAAAACAAACGGAACCAGCCAAACAAAAAAACCCCACAAACAAACAAACAAAACCYCCAGAAAACAAAACAGAACAAAACACCCAAACTGATTTGCCTTTTCTAATTTTGGACCTCTTAAATTAGACCTCCTGTACATGATCTGAATTTGTAAGCCCCTACCTAAAACACAYKTCTTACTTCCAAATTCCCACAGCCYATCCTGAAGAGGAAATGTAGCCATCATAAAATGTGCATAAACAGAAGAGCAAAACTGAATGCCAAATGTTGGGGGGTTTTGTGCTATCTGTGCCTGTGTGCTGTCTGTCTGTCTGTCTCTAACTGCAGATACATGGTGGCAGGATTTTTTGCATTCCCATGAGACACTCAATAGCTTAAAATCCTTACACTACACATGAAGGATATGACATGGTCATTACCATCAGAGAACTATACTTGATAACAATGTTATGKAGAGTGAGTGAACAAGAAGCAGCTTTTTAAAGCAAAGAAAAAAGATTCATAGGCAGAGAAATAGAGTCATCTTTCTCACTCTTTGTTTTAGAGAAGAACAGTGGGAGATCTAAGGGACAAAAATTAATAATTCAGTTTTGAGGACAAATACATGGTGTTGATGGATGTGCTGAGTCTACTGAGCATATGCCAGCACTGGTATTTCCTACAACTTTCAAGCTGAATTTACTTGTCACCTTAGACATTAAGGCAAAGATGTGTGAGCCAAAATCTGGAGAAATTTAGTACTGGCAACATCCAGAAAGATTATTCAATCGTTATTCACTTCTGTAGATRGAAACTGCTTGCTCCTTGACTTTTAAAATAACTTATTGTGGCAAGTTAGCTAAATCTAGTAAGTRTGYATGTAAGSATATATCACTAGTAATAAGAGGATACCATCAGTGTACCCRGAACACCATCTCCAAACTGACTTTTTTCTGAAACAATTTATTGCTATTAAAAATAATGTTATCTTCTTGAATTGTAAAGTAGGGAATTTTCAGGTGCTACAATTGGTAGCTCTCAATGAATATCTGATAATGAAGACACTATTTTATGCACCAAATAACCAGTTGAACAGTGGAGTAGCAGACATTGAAGGCTTTTTTGGTGGSTGGAAAAGGAGAACTGGAACTTTTTTTTTACACAGCATATTGAGACTACGTGGCCCAGAACACCAGTTAYAACTGGAGCATTTTTCTATTTTTCCATCAAAGCTGTTTAATTTGATTGTATTAAAAGGACAATTGAAAGATTATAACTCTTTTTTCCTTCAAGTAAATGTTATATTTTCATGTCTGAGAGTCCATTGACTATTTGTTTATAATGGCAACTGCCATGTCCAGTTTTTGGGATTTTTAAATCTTCTTATATATRTATGTATATATAATGATTAGTACATGAACTGAGTCCAATCCATTTCTAAAGTTATTTATTTCTTCTCTTATGGGAAAATGAGCAAATAAATGCAGACATGGGAAAAACTTGTGGTAATGCAATCCTTATGTATGCACTGGCTTTAAAATRGTGATATAAAGCTATCCAAGGCGAACTAGAATGGTAGAAAAGAACATAAATTTTTGTTCTTGTGTTCCTATACAGACACAATTGTCTAAGAAGCTGAGGCCTTGATCAACATTCTTGGAAGMAGGAATACAAGAGCAGTAGCTGGAAGGTAGGAGAAGTGCTATCACCCTTTATTTTTAGCTCTCATAAATAAATAAATTACTAAATTTATCACATATTTGGGGTGGATTGTTGATTAAGTGATGGGGTGGCTGTTTTGTCCTTTCTACAGCCAGTMTTTGGTATAAGCATATGAACCTTTGGCATCAGAGTGACCTGCTCCAGCACATCTGAGCACTTGGGAAAGAGTGGCAAGGACAGGGAGGAATGGGCTTTCCCTCAGGTGCTGCATATTCCTTGCATGCCTTGGGAAATCCTTCTGCTGAGTTACTGACTCAGGACTAAGGAATGAGGTTTMTAGTGTGCCTATGGAGAGAGCAAGCAAAAATTCTTCTAGTTTACAGTCATGCTAAAACTAGAATTGGTCCATTTCCTCCTCTGTGCTAGTGTAGTCCTTCCTCTACTTYTCTCTCTCCACATGGTTTACTGAATTTTAGAGTCTATCCATTTAATGGAAGTTGTACAACTGGTCATGGCCCTGGACTCCCACATCCACATCTCTCACTTGGCAATACATATTTGAATCCTGCCAGGCTGCAGAGGAACCTGGTTGGAATTTCATGGGAAAATAACCTAAGCATTAGGTGATAAAAGGGAGGAATACCTTTGCTTCCTTYTTTTTTGCTTTGCAGGTGATATTTAAAAGGAATGTGAGCTGGAAATGGCTTTTATTTGCATCTTGGCAGTTTTCAAAATACTCGTAATGCATTGGTTGAAATAAGTTACAGAGCAGCTACCTGCCTGTTCTTAATACTTTCAGCTCTTTTAGGTCATCTTATAACCCAAAAGCCTCAAGCTGAGCAGCTAGGGAGCTGAGGCCCATAGATAAGTCAWGTATGTGTTTTGATTTTGTAGTCTGGTTTTGTTTGGTTTGTTGATGTTTTCTCCCCTTAGGCAGTGCTTTCTGGGGGTGGGGAGAGCTGTTGGCCTTAACTTCAAGTAGGTGAACATCTGCTGTAGCTCTCAAAATGAATGTATGTATTTCTGTGGTTGGTTTTGTGCAGTAAATATATGATTACGTTGTATGTTGTATTGTAATCTTCTGCATCCCTCTCTACTTGCAAGAGAACGCCTTTCTCTCTTTCTTTTTAACATTTGTCCTTTCATAAAGCCACAAATGACAGCCTAAAGAATAACTAAATATTCACTCTACAAGCCCAATGGTTTTTTCATGTGTTGTGTCTTTTGCATTAGAACATCACATGGTAAAATTGCTTTGTGCTGAGGGACTGATGCATGTCTAATTGGCAGAGGCAGAATTTTATACAATGCTTAAACTAGAAATGGTTGGAAATTTCATGTAACAACAATATATTCTCAATAGATAATGCAGATTTTACAAATGAAACTTTTTAATGGATGTTAATTTTTTGAGCTGTTTTTTCAGATGGTGAAAGTCAAAATTAGTTCARGTCTTTTAAATATGTTTGATCCAAATCTGAATTTTTTTGTTTCTTATCTGAATTAAACTGCTATTTCAAAACATTCTAATAAATTCCATAACTGTATTGCTCTCTAAGGATGTTGTTTTGATTCTTCCTAAATAGGTCTCCCAGCTGGCCTATAATTCCCATAACTTATATAATTTTTGTGAGATCTGGAGCTACAGTACTATTGCAGATGTAATGGTGCAGTATTAATTTATTAATTTAAAAATGGATTTAATGAAACTATTTCAGGTTGCTTTTGCAAGAGGAAAAAAAAACCCTCATTCAGTTTTAAGAATATCACAAAAATAACACTGAATAACGAAAGTATGGTGCACTCTGAGTGCAAATCTTTACTGTGTGCTTAATTATTTTGATAATGTTGGGATTTTATATTTATTTTAAAAAATATGTTGGCACACAGTCTTCCTAACATTGTAACTGAGCTCATACTTCACAAAAAAAGTCTGCAAAAAGGTGCTGAAAGATTTTACTTTTGGATAAAGATACTTCTGTGATAAAAAATATCCCCCTTTTCTTTTTTTTAGAGAGAAAAGTGGCTCTTTCCAGTTTTCATACTGCAAGCTGACTATACASTAGATACAAAGAAAGCTTTTATGTAGGACCCAACAGAAAACAAACATACACTTGCATTTCAGGGGATGATGGGATGTTTCACTGCCTTTTTGTGCCATTGGCAATGCTTACCCTGAAATGAGCTCAGCTTTTGGGGGCACCACACTGATAATGCCAAGGTGGTGGGTTTGGTCCCCACWTGGGCCATTCACATGAGATTGGGGTCGCTGATCCYTGTGGGTCCCTTCCAAATCARAGYATTCTGTGATTCCTCTGACTTGCTCAGTTTAGTGTTCAATGCTCTCTGACAGAACTGGTTTCTGTGCTGCTCTCCCTTTTCTGAACTTTTCAAGTAAGAAAATAGCTGCTAACAGATGCCAGTGCTTGGTCTAATTTTACGTGGTTGACATATGTTACTGATGAACCTGTTTGAACAGCTTTCCATAGGCATTTAATCAGATAAAGAAAAATGAACTGTTACAACCATGTAAAAATTCAAAATCTGTGAAGAACTAAGTTGTTTTTTTTCAAAGACCTGCTCCAAATCACACAAATTAATGAAAAGGTTTCTTGTTGTTGTTATATGCTGAAGTTTTGACAGTAGGAACTCAAGTAGGAGCACATCATGAATGCTTCTCAGTTCCTCACTACACYGCCAAACAATATTTTAAACAAGGAGAGTTATTCTAAAGTATGTTAAACCCCAAGAATGCTGACCTACTTCCCAGACATACCTACTCCTCCAGCTCCTCCARCTCCTGCTGAAGRTGGTGTGCAGATATGTGTAGCAGCAGATGGTGTGCAGTTYAAGTAATTGCAATCTTCTCTTTGATTTTCTAGAACAGGAGACTAGAAAACCATTTGTTTGTGGTTTAGTGGATTCAACTTCAAATAAATATAGAACTGCACCTTTCAAATGTACAATTTTCACTGACTAAACAGAGCTAAATGTAAAGGAAAACTTCTTTTTTTCAAGTTTAATATTTAGCAACCAATAATTTAATGCCTACAATGTTTTGCTAACTAGAAATAAAACTCTGTGCTTGAAAACTTAAAACTCTAATTTTGAAGGAATTCAAGGTCCATTGGGGCCCTCAAATGAGTTTTCCAAATAACAAAACTAGATTTGAAGATTTGTAGGGGAAATCACAACCTCCCCAAAAAAAACCCCATAAAACCCCCATAATTCTTCAAACAAACAAATAAAACCTCACTTATAAAAGTCATAGTTATAACTAAATGTTGGTTGTAGTTGTCTTTAAGACTAAGACATAGGGCCTTTATCTATGCTGCAATGATAATTTTGTATRGTATTGGCATGTATTGTGAAAATAAGTCAGCTGAAAAATCATCTCACAGCAGTCTTCTACAAAGTCATATCTTTATTATAACAATCTTTGGAAAATGAAAAATGTAGTGTTTGGAAAGAAGGGAGTAATCAAAGTATTCTAAGGGGAAACCTGGCCAAGAATGAGAATGGGTGGTTGATCTTTGTCTATCTCTTGGGAAAGCCACACAAAATTATGATGTGGGAAAGTTATAACAATCCACAAAAAATGGTCCACAGAGGAAAGCATTAATCATGATGCTGTAGTAATGGAGAGCATAACAAATATTTGAATTTGAAGAGTTAGGGAATGGTCTAATAAWGGAATTAAAGTGGGGTTTTAATACCAACAGTCCTGACGTGTTTTCCTKTGTACTTGTCCTTCTGAAAGGGAATTCCAATTCCATTTTTGTTCTGTCATTGTTTCTGCAACACAGGCATGTGAATTTTAAATTATATCTTCAAATAGTGTTTTGCAATAGAAGGCTTAAAAGAACATCTACTTAAGATACATGAGCTTACCATAAAAACAAGTGATAAATGCTCAGCAGAGAACAGATTTATTTGTAGTAAAACCGACACATTAAAATGGTTGTGTGAAGTACWGCATGCATATGGCAAAGCAACCATCTATAAAAATGTGTTGTAAGCACGATGAACTGTGAAACAGCACTGCATTTAAAAACATAGTAGGCAGCACTAATCAGTGTTGCTGCTGATAAAATGACACTGTTCTTCACTGGTTTCTACAAACTCAAATAATATTCAAATAAGCAAGAATGAATGATAGAAAATGTTTTATATAGTCAAAGTGTATTGCAATCATACTGTTTCAAGAATTAAATAGCATGAGCAAATAGATTTGAATGGGATGGGTTCATTTTGAGCAGGAGGCTGTGCATAGGCTACAGTGTAACATGGAAATGGGTGTGATGACAAAGGTGTGTCAGTGCAGGCTGTTAAACACTTTGCTAATTAGTTTGTAGATATATTGAAAAGGTGGGATAGCAAGGAGATGGTATATCTCATCCTGTGGGTATACCAGTGCATCATTAATGTATGTGCCATTGTTAACAATAATAGATGGCATTTATCTGTGCWCACAAACAATAGATTAGACTTTTCACAGGAGAACGGTAGAAGCTGCTGAAGAAAAGCATATTGTAGTTGGCAGAGTTGAAAATTTGATCATGTTTTGGCAAAGTCAAAATCATTAAAGATTTATGGAAAAGGTCATGAAATGTCACATGTGGGACTCTCCAATGTCTATAAGCTCATTAGAGAGCTGATTCTCTGTCCTCTGACCTTAAAATCATAGGAACACCACTCTTTAATTTACAACAGGAATATTTAGCTTACRTGTCAGAAAAAAATTGAGTAGAAAACACAATTAAGAGTATCATGATTAGAAAAAATTAGTACACCAGGGTACCTTTCATGATTTTGCAATCCTTCACAATTGAAGATAAGGTCAGACAAACCCTTGTTCTGTGAGTAGCTGATAATGCCTCGTTTCATGCACTAAGGGATGAGTTCCACAAGGAAGATCTCTTGGAGCTGTAAATTTTTGTGATAGCGAAAGTGCTGCGCAGAGTATGTCCTGAATACTGCAAACCTTCAACTGTCTTTGTGGTAGATTTATATACACAGTGGTTTCTGTGCAATATTACTTCAGCAGTCAAGACCTACTATTTTATAGATGCTAGATGGGTTGGAACTAGAATGGTCTCTAGCTTGCTGGAATTATCAGCAACAGAAAAACATTCTACTATATAGCAATAAAAATAATGTTTCAGATTGTTATATTTTACATGGTACCTGAGCAGTTTGCTTATAAAATCAAGAGAAGACAAGAGTATTGAATTCCATATAGATTTCAGGATACACCAGCTTTCTTCTGGGTGTAGGATATAATAAAAGGATATAATGCAGGGCTTTTAACTATTCCTAAGTAGATTGTGGCAAAATATTGGTTTTGTATAAAATTGTTCAGCCAGATCCAAACAGGGTGAAAATTCAGTATAGAAATGAGTATCCTGGAACATGGAGATCTTTYCAGYCTGTCAACATCACTAAACAAACTCATTCTCACTTAGTCTGAAATAAATCTCATTCAGTTTGTTCTTTGAACACAGCTCAGAAYGGCAATGGGATGACTGACAAGCTCYCAGGGGGCATTCAGTGGTGAGTCTGGAGTACTGATCAGTGCAGAAAGATCATCTGAGATGCAAACTTACAGCTGAATCAAATATAAGAGTAAGAATTATGTTCAGAGTGTGAAAAAAGTCATGGAAGTGTGATTGAGGGAGATGTCATGATGGAGAAAAGCTGTATTTTGTTTCACCGGTGACTTTCAGATAATATTTTCAATGAAAAGCTGTGGTGGTAGAGTTGAACTCTGTGCCTCTCCTGTGTTGAGGTTTGTTGGGTTTTTCTCAGCAGTTGTATCATTCTGYCTCAAACCAGAGAGCATCCTGAAGAAAGAGATGTGATAACATTTGCAACTCTGCGTGTAAACCCATAGAACTGTGCAAGGTGGGATTACTTGAGAAGGAGGGAAAGAGTGGAGTTCACTGAGGAGCAGGACASAGGGAAAAATAACTCAGGAAATGCTTGATTAATCTCTCAACCCACATGCTGCTCTCTCTTGGGTCATGTTTCTCTTTCTCCTTTGTGTCTTCTTTATATGTAACTAATCTGCAGTCAGCTCCTCTGCTTGGACCATTTATCCTGGTCAGCAGCCAAAGGAGCTCCGAGCACCCGCTCTCTAATATCCCGAGAAATGTTTTCACAGTTGGATAAACTGTGCCGCATGAAAACCTTCCTCATACCTTTCACAAACACTTGCTATTTTATGCCTTGATCAGGTACTGCTTGTTCCTTCACTCTCTCCTGGATGCCTGTGGCTTATAAGTTATGCAGACATTTACCAGCACATAGYAAAGAGCACTATTGATAAAACCTGTCTTGGAAAGGGAGGGAAATGTAGACCAAGTGTCAAAGGCTAAAGAGGAATTTATCTAGAAGTTTCTATTCTGAAATTAGTTTAGATTAGTTTTTTTTAAGGCACAAATATGTCTCATTTTTTCCACAAGGATCTTGTTTTGCTTCCATAAAAACTGACAGTTTTCAGCTGAAAACAAAAAATCCTTACTGTTGTCAGTCTTGAGTAGAGTGAAAAAAATGAAATCCATATATCCTCATGACAGGAAACACAGAACAGCCACTGTGTTGAGAAAGTATGTGTTAACCATGTTACCAGCTGAAATAGCTCCTCTTGCCCCTTATTAGTGCAGGAGATGGAAGCATTTCCTAAAAGGCAAAATGCATTTGAGGCTCTGCTGTGCTTTACTTTATCATTTGGTGACCTTGCACCACTCCTGGCACACTGGCTGGGTCACATCTGTGCTGCACCACCACAGCACTACCAATCCATTTCTATCTGTGTCTCAAACATGGCCAGCAACTGAGTTTAGGCCAATGCCATCAAATCTGCCATCCCTGCACTTTTCAAATTATTCTTAATGGGAAATTGTTGCTTATGGAACAAGGCTGAGAAAAGTCTCAGCCCAAACCAGCTATGTCAGAACCACCAAAATTTCTGAACAACTGCCTCCTATTTKTATTTTAATTTATTATTTTCAGTTACCAGCACAGTTCATATCATTTAAAAACATTATTGCCTAGACAAAGCATATATAATTAGTCACAATTCAGAAACTTATGGAATGTACTACCAAAACAAGTTTTTATAATCAGATGCACTAATAAATATCCCGCTGATGACCCAGACTGCAGCATGAATTCAGCACTATGTAGGGAATAATAGTAAGTGACAGGGAGGTATAACAAATACCAATAAAACAAGGCCTGCTAGCAGAGGTCTCTAATCTTAGCTGGCACAAACATACAAACCCCAGTGCATCCAAGCTGAATCCAGAGACAGTGGAGCTTGATACAGTTCATAGCACTGAGGAGTCACCTCTAGAGCAGCTTAGAGAAGAATTGTCAGTATGGGCAAGGACATAAATGGCTTTGGCCAAAGCCTGGCCAGACCTGACTCACAAACTTGCACTGATTTAAGACTGCTGCCTACTCAAGCATTCTTCAAAACAAAGTCAATCAGGTACTATCAAGTGTTTTTTAAACTACCTACTTTTTAATTCCCTCTGAAATACCAACCTGTTTATTTTAAATAATAGAATTCATAGAAAGTGATCTTAAAAGGTTTAATAACAGCRTAGGAATACGTTTTGTCCAAAATAACTGTTTGGAGACTTTATACGGTTAAGATTACAGAAACAAACTGTAATTGCTGAGATCCACATGATAGCATAGGCATGTATTTGTGGCTGGGACATAACTGCAGATTTCAATTTGAAAAAGCTATGCATGGCGTTTTGGGGTTTTAGAAAAGACAAATTACAAAAGTGCAGGTATTACATTTCCATCCAAATCTTTTTATATATTGGTAAGCTCTTTCATTCAGATTGGCAATACAATAACAAAAAGGAAAAAATACAACAGAATTTGTACATGCTGCACAAAAGAGGGGAACAAAGCCAATGCTTTGTGTTGTTTCTATATGTGGATGGCATTCAGTGACAGTTTCTGATTGCATTCATCACAGGATGAATGAGGTGTGATTCTTTTCATGCTCATGGGAAAAGAATCCTTCTCTTCAAAAACTGGTTTATGATAAARTTTTCTATTGCAATTTGTGTTACCACTATATTATTTCTGTTCTGTTCTCTGAATCTCTCAGTTAGTTTTAGAGACTCAAAGAGGTTCTGAGACTCCGAGGCTGGGGCATCCTTATCAATCTAGTTCTGAACAGAGGTCTGAAATCAGGTGTGTCAGTGCAGAGAGGCACTGGGGATATTGAGTGTGGCTGCTGTAACCCCTGGGTTTCTTTCTGCTTCTCACCTTTGCCTGGAGAATCCATTCCAGCTGCAGATAAGGCCAAACAGATGCTTCTGCACATTGCCCTTCCTCCCAGCACAYGGGACAGAAAGAGCAGAGCAAATGCTCTACAGGATCCATATGACAAAAATTGTCTCTGGTTTTAAACACTTCATCATGAGCAGGGAGCAGATGTTATTCAACTGACAAGAGCTTGATACATAAGGGCCACTTAGAACAATTAGCACTAATGGAAGAAATGGCAATTAGGTCATGTTTAAAAAAGAAATGCCAGTGTCTTGAGCTGCCTGTGCTGTCATAGCAGCACAGATATTGCCTCAGGCTAACATCCAATTATCTGACTTGCCTTTTAGGTAGCTTCTTGAGTTTTGTTATGGCTGCATAGCCAGCAGTGCCSAGATCACTGTGGCTCTGCTTCCGCCTACCTCTTATCTGCAATGTTCTTCCTAGATAACTTCCAGCAACAGAAAAATGGTAGCAYAGATATAAGTAGGAACACATCATACTGAAAAATCATATTTTGTATGAACAGCCCTGTACTCAGTGAAAGCTTCATTCTGACTTTCCTCCTGCAGGCAATAGCTTGAATAAATACATTAATTTTTGCACAAGAAAAGTGATGTTGACACATAAAAATAGARCATTCTGGACAAAAGTGTGAGATTTTGGAAATGGCTCTGTTCTTCCAAATGACCTGGACAAGGAATGAAAGAAATACCCTGCACTGACAAATAATAGACTTAATGAATCTYTTCCTAATTTCCTGGATACTGTGGTTGGGCAGAGGCTGATATGATTGCAGTGAGACAGGCTGGCAGGATAAACCTGGTGCAGTTCCTCTGCCCCATGTATAAAATGTGCTACAAAATTGATACTGCTCAGACAATCAACCTCCCCAGGCAAACTAGGGCCTGCCTGCTCTTGAAATGCCTGATTTTGTCTTGTTAAAGGAGCAGAAGTCAAGAATTTACAGTTGGCATTCTCTAGAATCTTTCTCTTGTTTGTCCACAAAACTGGGGGTTTGTTTTTTACTTAAGTTTCATGTCAGGATAACATTTCTTTCAGCCTCATGACATTCTCATAGCAGAAGCAGCAGATGTATAAATAAGGGTCCCTTTAAATARTGTAGGATTAATGGCCAGCAGTTTATCAGCTTGAAATACTTGTGTTGGTGGAACATCTGTGCAGAGTACAGCATCTCTAACATGTACATTACCAGTGTGCAGTAGTWCACTGCAGCCTCATGAAGAATTATTTGGAGTGCTTGTTCACCAAATATATCACCCTGAGTGAGGTCCTTTGTTGAAAAATGCTTCCAGATACCATAAGAGTATTCAAATAACATAAAATTCTTTTATGTGTCAGGGACTTATCTGGAACACATCCATGAATGGCTGGAAACAGTGAACAGTCYATTACCAGTGTCAAATAGCAAGGATCCAACTTCAAGTAAATGTTCTTTCTATATAGAGGAGAGGCAAAATTTTATATTAGAGTTAAATATTAAAGAAGTTGATCCCAATAGCTTTATTGGGGTGCTAAATATACTTGATAGCATCAGAAAAACTGTGTATCACATACTGTGGAATAAAGAGAAGAATGAGCTAGTATTTTTCTGACTCAAAATACGAAACCAGATTCCAGGGCAGATTAYGACTTCTAAAAGGAGGTTCACTGTGAATGGAAGAAAAGGAACCATGCCAGAGCAGGGTTCCCAGGAGAACTGCAGTTGAGTCAAGTTTCTTTTTTCTGGAGACGGTAGAGTTAAGAGGGTGAGCAGAGTGGCACAAGATCTGATCACCTTTCCACATTAACACATTGCACTATGCACGAATTTTCCTCTGACCCAGGGTTTAGTTTGAGCTAATTGCCCAAATTATCCTTCCTGTATGCTCCACTTTAGTGCAGGACAGAAGGAATTTATAAATGCTAGATGTGATATTCATTGTTTTAATAAAAGTTTCAAGTAGAGATAAAAGTTCTGTTTGCTTTGGAAAGCAGCCACAGACAACGTTTATTTGCTACTTCAGTGCCAAGTTGAACTGCAAATAAAGACAGCAATTCTCTTTACCCTGACCACAAAGCACATGAACCTTTAAGCCAGCTGAAGGAAGCCCCTGTTTGTGGACATTTTAATTTATGCAGTCTATGCATGCTTTCTTGTGTTTAATATGGTTCTCCTCCAGGATTTTAGAAATATTTCAGTATCAAGAAACTGCAATTCTGATATCTATGTGTAAAGGCTGGAACGTGGCTAACAGCTGGTGACTACAGTGTCACCAGCAGCTCTGACATATGGTTCTTTACAGTCTGGAATTAACTGTCACTGCCAGCACTTCCATCCCCCATGGACTCACTGGCACAGGCCCACTGTGCTCCTGTACCTCAGTGAGTGCAGATTTGAGCAATGAGTAAGTCAGAGGTGGGAAATGGGGGTGGTTTTTYTGTGTGTTGACAACTTATGAACATTCTTTCCCATCTCTGTGATGAAAAGGACAGTGATACAGCCCAGCTTGTGTCCTCTCAGGACACAGAAGTCAGTAATATATASGACAAGAAGAATTTAAAATTATGATTTGTCTAAATACAATAACTATTATGCTGATGTTGGAATGTGTTCTGAGGAATGCTACGTGCTTGATAAGATAGATGCATCAATTTCCTTACCTAGTTAATGAATTGGCAAGTGTGTAATCTGGAATGTTACCACCGAAAATCCACCTGAGATGCACTTTGCTTTGTAGTATCTGCTCTGTGGCTAGAATTTTTTACCTTATTTTGAGTYCCAACCCTTCTCACACTGACTTCAGTGGTGCAGACCATATCTCAGTTACTGATTAGGAAGCAGTTTATCTGGGATATTGCTCCAGATTTTTGAGATTTCCTTTCCAATACTGAGACAAGCTTTAACTTTAGAAAGGATCAATAAGCCAGCAGACTGAAAGAGTTTACAGATGAMTGACAGACTACTATTTCAACCTGTTCTTTCCTTTGTCATCCTCCCCTTCTACCCAATTATGACTTGGTTTGTCAAGAGAAGTGTTTGAAAAGGCATATTATTTTTGAATAACACTGAACCCTTTAACAAAATTAAAACTCACAGAAACAGTTCTGGTCTCATGAGCACAAACTGGTGTTTTCCAATAAAACAATGTTTTCTGCAAAAGTTTCTGCAAGGCCTCCAGGTGTGAAACACAGCATCTTCTCCATTGGCTAAAAATGTTAATTTGACAAATTCAACTGTAGCCTTAGCAAAGAGTGTGTTAAAGACTAAAGTTGAAATTACTTGCAGTTTATATTGCATTTCTTGATTCACATTTTCATTCTTTATCAGCTGTTAGACTTTCTGGAGTATGCTAGCAGACTTTTATTTAATGTTTAAAAAGAATAGTGTGGGCTTCTGCTTCTTCATTTTGAATAGGAAATATTTTGATAGTTCTTCCTGTCTTGCTGAGTGTGAGGTTRTGCAGTCGTAAGAAAAGTCAGAAAAGGTTTAATTCATAACATTTGTGCATTTTTCTTCATAGAATTTTGCAGATGTTCCTTTCTGGTGTGGCTTTTTTATTTGGCTTTGCCTCTGCTTTGTTCTCATGTTTCAAATTTCAGAATGAAGTAATAAATGACTGTGGTACACAGAGAATTTACAGATGGATCATGATTTCCATACCGTTTCAGAAAAGTCATATTGCATTCGACTTCTGACAAAATGCTTTAAAAATACAAAGATCATTAAGGCTTTATTGGCACATGTTCCACAAAAGCTGAAGTGAAAAATATAAACTGCTGAAAACAAGAAAAATTAGTATTTTCGAAGAATTGGGAACAGTGAAAACGGGTGGTGAATTACTAAAGTAAAAGCTGTAATGGGCAGATTGCCTCAGAGGGCGACAGTAACACTGAGTGACGTGGTGCTTCTCTTTGTCCAAAGGGCTTCCCAGGTTGTCCAAAAYGAGMCRTTCAGTGGCAGTCGGTGGCCAGAGRCTGCCGAATTCTCTGGCCCCCTCTGCAGGCACGCAGAGCCCAGGAGCCATGCCAGTGTCGCGCAGTTGTACCGGGACAGAACGGGGGGAAGAGCCTGGCCAGGGTGCAGACACACCTACACTCCGTGTCACAGACCCTGTGAACTGCTGGGTGGGAGCAGGGGATGGCCCTGCACAGCTCCTGGCGGGGACAGCAGCTGGGACACGCTGTGATCCCTGCCCGTGCTGCAGCACACAGTGTGCTGCACCATCTCACCCGGCCTCAGCTGCACCAGCTCAACTAACATGAGATGATGGGCATGGTGAGGGYATGGGGGCAAAATCCTAAATGCAGCAGGAAAAAAGCCCCACCCACTCCTGGTTTTATTTCAGACCTACAGACACCTACAGATATAAGCTCCCTTCTATATTCTCTAAGTAAATCTTTCTCTCAAAGCCCTACAAAAGATYTCTTTATCTCTCTTCCTCACACGCAAAAGCACACTGCTTCTTTTTCCTTCTCTTGCAGCAAACAATTTAAAGCAATTTCTAGGTTTTGGAATAAACAGGACTCACACAGATAATGAGATAATACCAGCACAACATTAGATTTTATAAAAAGGAGAAGAATTTTGACTGCATTTTGACTTCTAAAAATAATAAATTTTATGTTAAAGATCAAAAATATGTTGAAAAGGTAAAAGCACTCCATGATAGTGTCAGTTACTGAGCTGTTGATTTTTTCCYGCAGAAAGTAAATCCTATAGGAATGTGTAGTGGACTCACAAAGATGTACAGAGTAGGTAGTGTTTTTGTGTTTTTTTAAATCATTCTCGTTTGCTTTTTTTTTTCCTCTTGGAGAAATTTTGCCTTGCCACAGGTTCTTACCAWGATCCCTGCTCTTTTTCCAGAAAACGGACTGTGTTGACTAATATTAACAAGCACCCCTTTATACCTTTCCTTCAGAGAGCACAAGGATCCTTTTGAGCTCTGTAGTGAAGGTTTCTTCCTGAAATGTACACATTTCAGCTGAGCTCTGCCCTGGCCCTGCAGCACTGCATCCCCATTGAGCAAGTTTGGAGGGGTTACGTGGGGATAACTGAAGCTGACCTCCTGACTGCCATTATAATAAACAAAGAAGAATTTTCTTGCTTCCTTTATAAAAGTCCATTTTTATCSAGTCTTTCTAAAAGCCACATTTCGGGACCTCAATTCATATTCTGAGCATCCAGGCAGAGAATCCTAAAAGAAATTTGTTGACATAAAGCCATGATTTACCAGTAAATCTGAAGTATTCTGAAGTAACCCAGCAACAAATCACTTTTCCCTCAGTGATGTGGAAATGGGACTGCAACATAGTCCAGGAAAGTTGATAGCACTCACACAACTTCATGTGTACCCTGTGAGCTGGCTCTGGGCTCTCACTAGGAACTATAGATATTTCCTGTTTGGTGAAATTTTCTTGAGCCAGCAAGTGAGTGAGGAAATTTGAAAGAAAGAACTTCAGGCAAAATGCATCCCTAAAAGATATAAGTTGGGTTTTTCTGTTTATTGGGTTGGTTTTTTTTTTCCCAGGAAAAGACAGTTCTGACTGATATTTTACAGTATATTTTCTGTAAATATCTATATCTTCTGCAAATACCTATATCTTCTGCAAATATCTATATCTTCTGCAAATATCTATATCTTCTCCAGTACATACATCTGTGTATGAAAGTTTGTGCACACACCCACTCACAGGGAGACGTGTCAGGTAAGACATGACCTGCTCACCTGCACCAAGGATGGATATTTTGTCATTGKCTTGGTGCCCCAAAACAGCTTCTGAAATAATTGTTGCCTTTCTGAGTCATCTTGCACAACAGGAGGCWTTATATTTCAAAATGCTTTTTTAACCCAAATCATACTCTGTCATGCTTGCTTCTCTCTCTCTTCCCCTCCTCCTTCAATCTTAAGCTACTGAATAGTTCCAGCTTTCAGTGGTTTCAGTTCATGATTTATTAAAGTTATTGCTATTTCCTGAATATCTCTAGATTCCTTTCAGTGGAAATTCTGACAAGTCCTTCCAAAGACAGCTGGAAGCTACTTAAACCTGCTCCATTAAAATCCAGCTGCAAATAAAATGCATAATTTCTCACTGCAAACAGGTACCTTTCTCTGCTGGAAAGAGATGGTCACATGCTGTAGCCATGTAATCAAGCACTAGTAAGAAAACATATATTTTATTTATTTTTAGTTTTTACATGCACATATAGAATTGTATGCTCTGTGGATCTTAAGTGCTCTCCTGGGAGGGCAAGCTAGTATTGAGGCAACTATTCCTATGCAAAGGAATAACCCAAGAACTGTAGTAGTTCCAAAATGTGCAACACTTTGGTAAGGTCAGTAATGTATTAGGAACTACACAGGCAGAATGGAAACCTTAAGATAACAAAAAGTTCAAAATATTAATGCAACATGCATTGATTAAGCAGGTATTGGCCTTGCTATGAGGTTTTATGGACTTTTTTTCAGTTTAAGAAAATATTCTTAGTTGTCTCTCTATTTCACCATTTATCAGCTTTGCAAAAGGGTGTGTCAGGGAGGAACTGTCTTCAGGTAACTCCTGAGAACAGAAAAGAAAAACAAAGCCCCCTGGATAGCCTGTGTTCAAGTGRCAAACATTTTGTGTAGAAGCTGCCAAAAGAGATGGGACCAGAAAGGAACAACATGAATAGAGGCGATGAAGGACAGCTGAGGGAATTTTTCATGGCTCTGAAAGTATGATGGAATCTCAGCCAGATGGAAGATAGGCAGAGCTCCAGAGGAAGAAGCCGTAAGAGAAAGAAACTTAGCTTAGAGGTGTCCTGTGCTCCATGGCATGTGTTAGTGACTGTCTTAGGCCTTGGCATGTCTTTTCAGGTACTAAAGAGGATTTCATCAAATCCTGCTTATAACTGATACTCAGGGTGTGAAAATAAAGTGCATACAGTGGCAAAAGAGTTAGGTTTTTCAACATGAGTGTGCATCTGAGAGAGTGTAAGACCTTGGTCTTCGGAGTTTGTTGTTTTAGTGAAGACCACTTCACTAAACTTTTAATGATGAACCTCCTTATGTTCCTTTGCTTTTTTGACATGAACACTTAGAACTCACATGCCTTTTTTTCCACCTCTCTCAATATTGSTGTAGATTAGCCTAGGCAAAGGAAGGTYAATTCTTTTGCTAATATTTAAAWGTATCCAGTGATTTGGTATGGCTAAACATTTAGTTTGGTTTAGTCTTGGTAGTGGGTGATCTCTAGGGAGCCACTTTATTTTGCACTGAGGCCATCCAGATTAGTATTACAGACTGTCTAACATTTGGGATTCTACAAACATTTGCTACCTGGAGCTGTGCAAGTTCCTCAGACAGCTTTCCAGACCAGCAGAGACAAAAGTTCCATTGAAATGAATGGCTCCATTCATTTGCAAAAAGGAGGGAAAGGAGCAAGCAGAATTTGAAAGGACTCTCAGTGCATTTATATAGCTCCTGCAGAAGTCACCAGCTTCAATTCTAGAACAAGTCTTTCTGTCCTCATGGTTACATTGCTTTGACCATTTCTTAATTGCTCCTTTGGACTGCCTCATGCTCCTGTTTGGGATCTTTTTTAAGTGTCTCTCTTACTAAAGCATGGCCAGCACATGGCAGAAACAGTGAAGAACAGATCCAGGTTTCTAAACTCCTACATAGATGAAGAATTTTAGTAATAGGAATAATTCCAGAGAAGTAAATGGGATTTACTATGCAAGTAAAATTACCTACAYGTATGTTTGTAGGATTGGACCCAAGACATTCATTATGAACTGTAATGTTTTATATTTTTTGCTTCTTGCAGGCTTTGAATTTTTAGCCAGAAAGGTTGATTTGGCACCTCTGGAACCACAGCAACTAAAATAAGGAAGAAATATGGGCAGCAGCCCTGTTGTTCTAACCTACTACTTTTGGGTGGTGGCAAAAAATTGTAGCATTGTTGCTAGCATTCCTCAATTTCAACCAAGTGAAACTTGCCCATCTTTTATGCAAACTGAGGTTTTGCTGTAAATACAGTGACATTTCATACCTTAGAATAAATAGGAACCCTGTATACATACTACTGAAATGTTATCCATTAACCAAGAGAGTACACACTTTTCCGGTGCCTTGTTTCCATTTTCACAGTGTACTGAGGGATCAACAGAAAGGGATTGTTTTTTTCTTTTATAAAAGCATAAATCTGAGTATTACTAAAGAATGATGTGTTTTGCCTTGACATAGATCCACATTCATCACAGAAGCCAAAGGATACATCCCAGTTAAGTATATTCAAATCTGGCTGGTGTGAAGGGTTTCTGCAGACTYAGTCTTATTGCTGTCTTTAGTTTCCTGTGCTGTTGCTTCATCCTCATCATCTCCTTGACAACTCTTGCCCTCCCCCGGCATGACTTTTCCAGTCTAAGATGTTGCTGCCAAAATCGTCATCATAATCTATTCTAAATGTGTTTCCTTTCAGCATCTTGAACTCATTTATTGACTTCTCACCTCCTTGTTTTTACCTGAAAGATGCTGCACAAAATAGAAATCGCTTTGGCCTGTGTCTTCTTTTTCTTCCATTTGCTTTTCTGCTCCTTAATATCTCTCATTGCATCTCCTTTTGCCTACCCATACCTATTTAGCTTTGTTGCTTACCCTGCCTCTGAAGCAATGAAATTCAGAGGGAAGAAAACACGATTTCTTTGCTGCAGTTGCCTCTATTATGTATGGTTTCAATTCTTTTTTTACATCTTCTTAAGGAAAACTAATGTTGTCACTCTTCACCCTCTAGCAACTGAACTTCCCATTTTTTGTCTGGCCAGCATGAAGTCAGTTGTAGGATATTTGGGACCTTTCCTTTAATGTTCTGAGTAGCTGTGTGTGTTTATAATACCACAGAGATGTCACAGAAGCATAGGCAGTGAATTGTGGGCTGACAGATTGAAGAGAAACAGCAGAGTTAACATGCAGCAGGTGATCATCTTGATCTCATTTCCAAGAGCCTGGCCTGCTTTCCTTGCAAATCGACATGGATCAAGCAGATATCCAGTCAGATGAGCACAGAGGTGCTGGRGATGCTGGCTGGGGGACAGGCAGTCTGGATTGTACCCTTGGTTCCAGGCCCAAGTGATCTTGGAGGATCCTTTGCACTCTGTCACTGCTCATTCCCCCTGCTCACCATATCCACCCTTCCAACTGATGGGCTACTTGTGTTTAATCAGCTTCGTTTGGGTGGAGGGTGCAACCCCCTTTGTGGTTTTCTTCATCAGCAGAATTGGATGTGACCACAGGATGGATACAATACCTTGGAGATCTGTTGCTTCTGTCAGTATTTCACCGTTTAATCTTAGATTTCAAGGGCAGGAAGTCGATTTTTGTGTACACTAATTACAACAAACCAGTTTCATTTAGCTTGTTGAGCCAACTTGACATACAGCAAATTTTAGCCTCTATTTTTCCTTGTCAGAACAACTTCAAGTTCCTTTGTTTCTGAATAATAGTTAGCAGCAGGGCAATAGCTTGTACTGAGAAACAGTTTCCAGACACAACAGTAGATAAATTCTGGGAAATTTGGACCTTGGGTGACACTGTCCTGGTGGCTAAAATCCTCTAGCAGAGGGTGCAGGCACTGACCACTGAATATTGCTCTCCAGCCCAAACAGCTGCCCTACAAACACACTCACACAGGGAGCTCCTCTCTTGGAAAGGTTTTGCAAGTGTAGAGAAGCCATGTGTGGCTGTTCATCAGAGCACCAATATCTTAATTCAAAGAGATACTTGCTGATCTGTTTAAATAAGTCAGCAAATTCCTTCCCTTTTTACAAGCATGCACACTTCAGTGTAAAACCATATAAAACACCCTTATTTTGTCAAAATGGCAATTTTCAGCAAACTTTATAGTATTATCAGTGTTATCAATATCATCAGTTATTATTATCAATGTATCTAGATGACAAATGACAAATAATGTGATGTCATAAACAGGCCATTGTTCTTTTTCTGATGAAGAATTGAGTGTTTCTAGRCTCTGTTTAGTATGGGATGTAAGGATTCCTGCTAACTTCTTCAGAACATACAGGATTAAATCCATGAATAATAGACACAGTTCCTTCAGTGAGGCCAAGGCTTTACCCATATTTGGCAATGAAATTTAAATCACTGGCAGCCTAAGTAAAATCTTCATTTTTTTTCACGAGCTTTCTTTCATTTATTGAATGTGTACTTCCATTGCAGTTTAATTATTACCATTTCAGAGCAGAGGTCTTACACTGATGCTAGGTATTTTGAAGAATAATGTTTAAAAATATCTATGCTAGTGGAATATTGATTTAAATGTCTCAGTGTGTGTGCAACATACTCTTCAATACTATAAAAACAATTTTTACAGGATTTGTGGATCATATATTTTTCATATGTATTAGTATGATTCCTTTAACAAGTTCATTAAGGCAGCCAGAGGAGGAAAATAATAAAATCTTGGATAAAAAGTATGAATTGCTTGACTTTATGCTTCCTCTCTTGAAAACAGTTCTTTTCTAGTCTACATTGCAGTTCTCTATGAAGAGACTTAGCCCTTTTAAAAGTCTTTTTCTATTTCCTTTCTCTTACTTTTTTTCCATAAGTATCTTAAAAGCACAGCTACCAAATATGGCCACATTTGTAGAATGTATTTTATATTTGAGCAGATCATCTAAGCAGCAAAGAATGGGAGACTGCTTTGCAAAGTCTGTTTCCACTCAATGATTCCAGCTTCTAGTTCTACAAAGCCTTCTGGGAATACATTTTCCTGGTCTGCATTCCAGTAGCTTTTTATTTCCTGTAGCTGTGTCAAAAGCAGTAATAGTAAGTCTAAAGAATGGAACAGGTTACTTTATAATATATGTACCATATGGTTCTGCAGCCTTCTTTCTTCATTTGTTTGGAAATGATTGCAGAGGATAATAGTGACTCTGTTCACTAATTGCTGTCCCATGTGCCATATTCATATATTTGAACAGGGCTGTCAGTGAAGAATTTATGTTTTTGTATTTTCTCTTAGATAGYATTATGATCAGAGGAAGTTAATTGCCATTTTTTAGAGAAACAGGAATATCTTTCGGATCATCACAAACTCCATACACTATATCCTCACTCTGCTTTACTTACTGTTTATATTCAAGTCTGCTTTTCTAGAAATGTCTTTTTTTACACTCATCTATTTCTTAGCATCATGAGGTGCTCTGGCATCTCCAAATTGACAGTGAGAAGATGATATTTTACAGAAGCTGCAAATTATCTTAATCAAAACTGCAACACCAGAGCTGCAGACCACAGTGGGATAACATTCTTTATTATATATTTCCAAACACAATCTTTATGGGCTCAGATATCATTTATTAAAAGAACCTCAATGTTAATCAATGTAGTATTTCCCCAGAGTGTTGCTCATCTTTAATTTAAAAGCTAAACAAACAATATTTTTTAGCAAAGTAAATTATAAATTTTACTTTACACAGTTATAAAATCTTATTGTATCAATCTTTTAGAAAAGTATTATTAGAAGACAGTAATTTAAGTGCTAATATTATGAAAGGCTCCTGTGATATTGAAGTATTGCCTATATTTGAGCTTTTTTAATTGTTTTATTTATTAGTTCTTAATGTTACAAGCTTACACAGGATGTCCCACAATGTTATGAATAGTTTTAATGTTACATATTCCATAAAAGTTCAGTGTTCTCGCTACATTCAGTGATTTTTATTTCTGGTTCCTTTTTCCTATCATTATACAAATTGCACTGGGGGATTAGTGCTGGCAGAAAGTTGTGTGCATTTCTGAGCTTTTGGCTTCACCTGGCTAATTCATCTGAGCCACAGCTGGGACTGGGGGAAAATCAGTGGGAAAAGAGGGATTTAGCATTTTTCCAATCTTGAATGGCAAGACAGTAGAAAGGACATGCACTCACAACTGTTAAGAACAGCAGCAAGARGCAAGAGCAGTAAAAGAGACAACACTCAGAGTATAAAACTGGAGTGGAGTGTAAAACTGAACAATGAACAAGGTGAAAGGGAGAGGGTGAAATAAAAGACACTGAACAGCTAAAGGARTTGTTTGGAATAGTCTTGTACTTACTGATTTATTTAGTTTGTAAGTCAGCAGTACTGAAAGAAGAAATCAGGGATGTTGATAGAGAAGGGCAGAAAGGGCAAAGGAATCCTGACCAAACAAGCTTGTCTTTTCACTTCAACAGTTATACTGATATATTCTGGATATATATATTCTGGATAGKATAGCCCCAGGATGGACTCCTGAAACAAAATGAAATGGGGCTTTTATACCTTGCCTTAATTCTGACACTTTTGAAAGAAACTCACAGCTACTGAAGTGTAACAGCTCTGGAGAAGAACAAGGCTGCCTTGTGGGGCCAGCACACCATTAATCAGCCAGGGTGAGAAATGCAGGTGGTGGGTGACTGGTGGGATGAGGTGAAGTGATTCCTTGGCTGCACAGACTCCTGCCAGTGCTCCTTCTTGCAGCCTAGCACAGATTTCCTACGTGTAACTGCAAAATGGTGAAGCAAATTTTCCACTTAATCTTTCAGAAGACCTTAATCTTTTAAACCAAAGAAAAATCTTCTTATTCCAGCATAGGTCAGCCATGAGGCTGTGACAGTCACAGAGCTGCTGGTTTGTCAGAGAGAACTCTAGGCTGTCTTA
>CADDXX010000329.1:887490-902987 GCA_902810485.1 Alauda arvensis
TTTTTTTTTCATTTTGGTATTTAGTTCTTACTTCTCTGAAATTCCATGTGCCTGAAGACTYAGTATGTTCTTTTCCAGTTTCTTGCTCACCACTGTTCTTGTTTCTCAAACTTCCTGTCCTTTCTTTCTTTCAAGAAGAAGGACAAAAGGAGAAGGGAAATACTTGCCTGGAAGCTGAAGAAGCAAATTACCCAAGGTCTAATGGTGGCACAAATGAATCAAGTCATCAGATGAGCAGAACAGAAAACAGTAGCCAAAATATCAAAATAAGGGCTACAGGGAGCAGCTACAGAAGGACAATGTGGGGTTTGCTGAGCTACATTATCAACACTTTTAC
Organism: Alauda arvensis; assembly: GCA_902810485.1. Taxonomy (NCBI): domain Eukaryota; kingdom Metazoa; phylum Chordata; class Aves; order Passeriformes; family Alaudidae; genus Alauda; species Alauda arvensis. The sequence goes on from CADDXX010000329.1 coordinate 887,828, forward strand.
CTGTTGTTCTTTGCACTCTTTAACAGAGAAGAGTGAGCTACAAAGTATGTTTAATCCACAGCATTCAGTTTAATCACAGAAATTCAGAGGCACTTAATTTCACTAGTTAACAGACTCTGTTATTCTGATCTGATCCTAAAACCTTGTTTGATGTTTCTTGTATCTTATACTAGGAGAGACTGAGAATATAAATTTCTTACTCAGCTTTTCCGTGTAATTAATCATTTAATGAGTATTTAGCTTAATTATATTACTTATTTTAATCCTTCCCATTTTCTTCTTTTTGGGGTGTAGTTCTAAATAATTTCTTGTATGGAGACAGTCCTGTGTCAGCATCCTTGCTGTCCTCTATAGCTTTGTCTGTGCCTGTTTATTCTGTGATGAGGAACTAGAGCTGCATGCTAATCAATTCACGTGGACCTCCTTGATTAAATGCTATAATTACAATGCTTCTGTTTCACTCTYAGTTCCTCTCTTAGTACCTAAGATTGTAATTGCTATTTCTGTATAGCACTAAGCACAGAAGTGATTAGGAAAACAGGCACTGTCCTTTATGCTGTCCCTTTCATTGCTATAAACCACCAGAACAGGGAGCTAGCAYATTCCACATCCACTGATCCTATGGCCCAGCCCATCTCTGCAGGAGCTGTCGTTAATCCATTTGATGCTTTGTAATCTCCACTGGTTGCAGCAATAGCCATGATGGCCAAGTTAAAGATTCTGTTACTTAGTGAAGCCTGTCTCAACCCAGTCAGGAGCTTTGTGTTAACCAGAAGTGCCTCAGTTTGAACTTCTGGGTCCASGTTTATCCTTGAGACATGTTTTTAAATATCATCTTCACACAGAATCCAGAAAGGCTGCAGAACATGTGGCCAGGACATCTGGCAGCACTTTGTGAAGTAATCTGAGTTAAAAAGCAGGACCACAACCCAGTGGTGCTTGGTAGCTCTGAAGAAGAACTTTCTGGAGCATGTGGAATTAGAAGAATTAGAATTAGAAGAAAAAGTTAAAGTGAGTCTTGGGAGTAGCCAAACCCTTTTATCAGCTGCAATCTACCCTTAATTGAGGAAAAACCTCAAACTCCACTTGAATATAGAAACACTTGTTTCAAGACTCTCCTGCTTACTTCACTAAAAGCTTTGCTTTATCTCTGCCCTSAAGAGGAATGGATTTCAAAGGCTATGTATACTTCCTGAAATTTTACTTTGTCCAGAAAAGGAGGCTTGTTTTGAGGATATATTTCTTTAAGGCTTTCTTTTGCTTTTTCTGACTTCATCTGACAACTTTTTTTCACTATTAGCCCAAAGGAAAAAGAGAAAGAAGGATTTGTCACTATCTAAACAAGACAATTTGAGGAATAAATCCAGATGTTGGACTAATTTGAGGGCCTAAGTAAGAATAGAGCATCACTTGTGCACTTGTGTAAGATCCTTTCCATTAATATGTTCAGCCTAACTTCTTCCTAACAGGGAACTTCAGGATTCCCTAGAGGAAGCCTTAGACAGCCTGCTGTCACTTTATGCCAGCCATTATTCACATAGCTTACTCTACCCACTGCAAAAGACATTTGGGAGCTTGGACTGAAGGGGAAAGAGAAGATTCAGGACAGAATACGTATCTCATTACTGAAAGGGTTCAGGTTGATCCAGGGTACAGCAGCCCTGAACTGCTGCTGCCTGTGCTCCCACTTAGCTATGCCAAGTAAGAGCTTGGCAGGGCTGAGCTTGAAGCCCAGCTTCTGGACAGTGGGCATAATTATCTGTGTTTAAAAAGTGTTTGCAAAAGGGAAGACCAGTGCTCAATAWGGACCTAGCCTGGCAATTACTTAGATATTCAACATATTGCATTTCTATTTTCAGTTGCCAGGGTATGTCTGAAATGTATTTTCTATGTCATTTTGTGGTAGGAAGGAGAGCATATTCATAGCCCAAGTATCCYTGTCTCCTTATCCACTCACATACAGAACCTCTGACTAAGATTTCATGTGTAAATTTGCAATTTCAATCAGGTCATTTCAGTTGARGAAGCCATGTGCACTTGTGCATAGCTGTGCTAGACATATTTCAGCAGACTGTTTCTTAAGCATCTCTAGTATGARTGCATTTTGCAGATTCTGCAGTTGAGTAGATATCCTATGGGTTTTTAAATACTAATTCAACATGTTATGTTTAATGCAGAATTTCACAGCTCTTTATTTTCATATGCCGCTCTTCCCCTTGTCTGCTGATCTCAGTTTTGTTTTGGTGTGGTTTGGGTTTGGTTTTTTTTTTGTGGTTGACAAAGTATTTTGTCCTAAGATTCAAGATAAAATGGAGACAATGTCTGTGGTTTGATAGGGTAGCTCATTGGAATTARTGTGGTAGAACACAGTGTTTCTGTTTGCAGCAAAAATGGTAAAGAACTACTCTGAAAAAAAATGCTTGTATTTAAACTTTTTTAAAATTATATTCTCCAGAAGGATAGACTGGAACTTTTGAGTTTTAATACCATTTGGAGTGGTGAGCAGAGGGATGATACTGAGCCTCCTGCAGGGGTGGCAGCGTGTGCCTGCCCCAGCAGCCCTCCCAGCACGGGCACTGCAGTGCATCACAGGCGAGAGGAGAGTGCAGCTCCCAGGCCCTTCCACAGCTCCCCTCACTGACAGACTGTCCTCTGGGAACTCGTGCCAGCTGGCAGGGGCTGGAGCAGCACACAGGTTGCACCAGTGTGTCCAAAACTGGGAAGAACAGAAAGGCAGGGAGCGCAGCCAGCTCCCTGATGGTCTCCTCTTTCTGCTTCAGTGAAGCAGATAATGTAACACTCAGTGCTTGTGTCAGACATAGTCTGAAAGGATGGCTCCTGGTGCTGCTGCTGTTTCATTCCTGTCCCTCTCAATAATAGCAGACAGAGACCATGATCCCAAGAGGGGCAGAGTGCCATGAGGCGCWGTGGAGGAGCTGATAAGCCCCATCTAAGTTTTCACATGAAGGTAAGAGTTAGCTGTTGGCTTCACAGGAAATAAAGTGCTCTTACTACATCACTGCCAGCTAAAGGTAATGTGCTGAAAACCTGTCAGACCCATTGGTCAGATGTCAAATGCCAGAGGTCTTGTTTAAAACAGGAGTTCAGATTAATTCAGAGGGATTCTAACTGCTCTTCAACCAAAATTTAATAACTAAATACCAGACAGATAGCATATCATACTTCCTTATGGTTCAGAAGCAAAGGGAGTTCARCCTAAAATTCATTTGCAGACATCTGTAAAACACATTGCTGTGGAATGACAATAGAGGTGATCCATAACTTGAAGTGGGCACTTGTTCTTTATTATGATACAGATCCAGTGACACAAAGCTCTGCTTTTCAAGTCAAGTGTGTTCAGTAGAGTCTACAAACACATTATAACTTCATGCCAGACATTGATTTTCTGTAGCTGATGAACATCTGTGTGATGTACACTGACATCTTGTGATTAGGCTCTGCTTGGTAGCTAGACCAGCAAATGACAGGGGTGGAGYGGGGGAGGAAGAACAGGCTTTCTTTCTGCAAGCAATAAACAAACCATAAATGTGTTTATATCCATAAAGAGTGGAAATAAGGATTCAGTGTTCAACAGGTATTTGCTTTCAGCATGCTTTTTCATTGGAGCTGGCTTTACTTTTTATTGACTATCATCTATAACCCACTGTTTTTTCTGGCAGAAAGAGAATTTCATCTGCTGAATTTAAAGGCTTAATGAATAAGGAAACAACATGTATATTAATTTATTTTATGYCTGAATGACAGACAAACTGACTTACTAAATTAATTATCCAAAGCAGTACAGAAAAAGAATGCTATAAGCTATTGTTCTTAAGAAATGCTACATCTCTCCAGGGYTTAAAATCCTCTAATTCTTGTGGGCTGTAATTTCCAGTTGCAGAAATGTCTCCGTCAGCTCTGTACGTCATTGCAATGAAATCCAGTTGGGGCCAGCTCTGACCATGATCCCAGTTTCTGTTCCTGAGTGACAAGGATCAGTGCTGCTGAGCAAACTGGACATGGGCTCCATTCTGCACATCCAAACCAATGARTCTCAGTAACTGCAATGGCCAAAAGAAGTGTCTGCTCTGGCCCCGTAGCCAATTTGTACATCTCATATTTGCAAAGCTGTATTAACTAGCTTATTTTCCCTTTGAGCTTGTTTACTATGTATTTTGAAAAGAGGACACAAAATCTCCAGTTAAGACACTGGTTAGAAAATTAGGAAGTGGGGGTTCAGTTCAGAGCTCTGTTRAAGAATCCTAACCATAGCTTACAGTTCATCACCCCTCTCAGTAACATAGCTGAGGCTCTCTTTTGCAAACTTCATTTCTGCCTGGGGCTTTCTTACCACTTGAGAGGATGTTATATTCTATAAAGCCACAAGAGAGCCTTTCCTTTACATCTTGCAAGTCTATCTGTCTTGCCAGATAAAAAAAGGAAAAAAAAAGGCTGAAAGAACTCCCTAAATTAATTCCTGCAAGAAAAATCATTTTATTTTCAGAAGTTCTCTAAGCACCTACATGAAGAAGTAGGGAATATCATCCTGTACTAATGACTGCCCTTTTCATTATTCTCAGTATTTGCTGTCCCTCTACTCTTAATGYGAAAGTTTACCATATGGTATCTATATCTATACATTTGGCCATTTCTAGTAAAAGTGTTTAACACACCAATCAGGAACTGATATCTTAGCAAATAGCATTAATTTAGGAAGTGCCTTTGTCTTCCTAAGTGAGTAAATTCTATGGACTACTATTTTTTTTTTTTTTCATTTCTGGTAAACAGAAATACCTTTTTCAAAAGAGGTAATAAATAACCAGCCTAGGACAATGTACTTTTGGCATTTTGATGTCAACTCTTGCACAATGTGTGGCTAAACYCACCATTCCAATATAATAGATTTTCTGCTCCTAGAAATCAAGGAAATTCTGTCCTATCCAATTGGCAATAAGATGATGACTAAAATACATTTTTTACTGTATATCAATTACTTAACTATTTCCAAAAGACTGGAAATGTAAGGTGAGGTTTTTTCTTCCTCTGGGGTAGATACTAAGCCTCAAAGAACATTCATTGTCCTGTAAAAACAGAACAAGTGCTTTTGGAATACATAGCCTTTCTGGTAGGTACTTATGGAATATCTTTGCATTATTCTATAGATGAATGCCTGGAACATGACATAGAATGCAAAATGTCAGAACTTTATACATGGTGCCCAGAAAATAAACTTCAAACAACTTGTTGGAGCATACTGCTGTGTATTTTGAAGTCTTAAATTTAGTATTAAACATGGATAACCTATGCAGTAGCAGTCTAAAAAGATCTCATAAGAACATTCAGTGTTTTAAATAGATTGTTCAAACTTGATGAAATTGCAAACCAACCAGTGAGCATATATGACAATTATAGCCAGGTATTTAGTTTTGATTTTTCCAAACTCTTGGCTTTAACTGTTGCTGCACTTTTTCATGGAAAATGAAAAACTTATGCACATTCAGGTAGACAAAAACTGTCCTGAAGATTATTTCCAACAGATTTCATCCTTAGCAAAACAGCACCACTAAAGATTTACAGAACATTTCTTTTTGTTTTTAAGGGCCTAATCCAAAATCTATTTAAAGTTGATGTGAATGTTTTAATTGAATTCCATGTGCTCTTAACTGTGTTGTACAAGCAAAAGAATTGCTTTCAACAGGAGGGAGGCTTATTAAATACACATATATATTAACTTACATCTAGAAATATAGATCAGGTTTTTTTCTAGGAAATGCTGATATATTTAGTAGACTATTTCACAGTAGCATTCTAAACAATTTGCCCTCACTAATGCCTAATATTTGGGAAATGAAACAGCATCTTTTCCTCTGAAGAGCAAAATATTATGGATCCAATAGAGATGCTGCTACTGTTAGAACATACAGCTTCACTTCTCTGAAATGAGATTAATTGTCAGCTTGATTATAAGGAGTACATTCAGTAGTATCATATAATCTCTATATTCCACCTGGAATTCCTGTTTACAGTCTCTATAAAGGGTGTTGGTTATTGTATGATTATCTGGATTATGAATACTTGGAGTGATATCCTGGGTTTAAAATAAGTTAGATTCCATTTATAGAAAAGATTTAATTCACTGTGTCCAGAAAATGGCTTGTTCTTAAGGGTGAAAATGATTGCTGATAGGGGCTGATATACACCACTACACCCTTCTTTAAACTGTGCTGTTTACACTGTTTACACTGAAATCAGTGTAAGAAGATGCTATTGGAAAGCAACAGCATTTGTAAATGGCAATGTGTATTCCATGTGGAAGTGTGCTATTCCTGCCTTGCACACTGAAATAAGGAACCATGCAGCCTGTGTGGAATTTGCAGTGCACATGCTGAATCTCAGAGTCCTTGGGCACTGTCATTCTCACAGGGCCAGGGCATATTGTGCATTTCCACATGCTATACTGCTAAGCAAATATCACAAGAGAAAGTGCTCTTTCATTTCAGGAACAAGGGAAAGAGTGGAGACCTGACCTACMAAAAATAAAAAAATCAAAACAGGACTGAGACAGAAATTTTATACCTTTGAATTAAAAAGTTTCATCAGAAAATTTCATCACCCCTGTCTCACAGAATTCACAGAGCATTGAACCACTGGAGCACAGGTAGACAAAAAGAATCAGAAATTCATGGCTTGTACTGATGTTGTGCTGGGAGCACAACCACTGGTGGGGCTGAGATTKGTTGCTGCAGTCAGAGGGAGGCACCTTTTGTGTTGCAAAGAGTTTTTGACTTCTTAGTGCCAACTCAAATAAACGTGGCAGTAGCTAATGGCAGGTGTGCTGCTGTCTGCTAGGGCACAGGCAAGCCTGACACTGTTCACTGTCCATTTTCATCCAAATGTGTTGCAGACATTCAGTCTGGCTAAACATGATGAGAGAAATGCTGGGTTTGCACTTGAGGAAGGAAACAGTTCCCTACAAAGACTGCCAGGAAAAGGAAATAGTGACTCCRTGGGAACAGGGGTCATGCAACTTTGCTGCAAAAAAAGAAGATCCCCTGTTTCTTTGAACTACTGTTCAAATATGCATTTATCTTTTTGATGATGCTATCAAAAAGCATCATCATATTTTTGTGTAACTATCCAGTCACACAAAAATATATGTGTAGCCTTTTCTTCTTCTCAGATTTACTTTGTGTTATGAGTTGTTTCCTCACAGTGTAACTAGTCTGTAGAAAACATGACTTACAGGGAATGAGACCTACAATTAAATTTACAGTGTTTTCCATTATAATTTCCTATTACCAGTACAGATTTTAGCTTTATTATATTTCTTTAAACTATATAGAGATTATTTATGCTGAGTGTCAACAAAGCTCTGAGTGGTACAGTTTCTGGGAATGATGTTAGGTATTTAAGTGATGCTATTGGTGATTAAATTCTTCCCTTTTCTTAGTTCAGTTTCTTATTTGATATCTTCTGGATACATCAGGGTAATGAGAATTTAATGAAAGTGCAATAGTTACTTATATATTAGTCCACTGGCAGGAACTGTGAGGTGCCTCATGGAAAAAATGTACTCATCAACTGTGGAAACTAAAGCTTCTTTTTTTTGCTGATGGCTGCAAAACTGAATCAACTAATTGACTCCATCTATATTTTTACAGTTGGCTTCTAACAGATTCTGAAGTTGTTTTAGAATTTCTGCTTCATGCTTCAAGGACCCACTGCCTTTGAAAATGGTCTGATCACCATTATGCTATAAGTAATAATCAATTTATGGTAGGGTAGAAACACAAACAGCACCCAAATATACTCWACAGAAATAAGGGAGTCTTTTAACCTGGACAGTTTCTCTGCTTGGTACTGAGAAATAACACACAGAAAAGAAACTGCAAACAGCTGGTATTTGTCATGCCTTTAAATATAAAGATGAAGTTAACAAAAATTATTCATGTGTAAAACCAGTGTGAAACTGGGAGATTTAACATTTACAAAGTACTATCTTTGAAATCTGGGTGGGTTTTAAAATTCTTTCATTTTAAGTATTTTTGGTTCAAAACAACGGAAAACAAATTTAACAGCGTTCCAGATTTTAATTTTTTCGGAGCATTAAAATGACTCCTCAGAGATTCCAGGAAATTATTTATTCACAATAAATTAGAGCTGCTGAAACTGCCAGCCAGACTGTCTGCAGCAAAACGTACAAATGTTTTATTGTCTAGCATCATTGGAGTCTGCCAATGAACTTGGGCTTCATTCTACAGTCAGTGAAATATTGTAGTCCCTCTCTACAGGGTGGTTTATTCAGTATCCACTCACATGGTGTGTTTATGCATGTGTGTGYATGTGCACTGACAAATCTGTGTTCTAAAGAGGAAAATCAAAACAGACAGAGCTGAAGACAGAGCACAAGTACCTTATATTAACTTATTTTCATTCTGAAACTTGTTCAGAGACCCAGTAGTGTATATTGTCCTCCAGCATTTATGATTTATAGTGGGCTAGTAAGCTGTACAAATGAACTGTTGTTAAAGACTTTTAGTGCCATTGCATTTTTGCCTCTTCATTCAAATATTGAGAAAATTATTTTTGAAATGTTGGAGAGGGCACAGATGAACAAAGAGTGACACTCACAGCCCCAAATATACTTTGAACAGAAGGACAGGCCTTATCTAGATGGTATTTGTTTCAGTATTTATCTAGAAAAAATATTTAAAATTTGAGAGAAAGATCTTTGTTCAGTCTCTAAAATAAAAAAAAAAATATTGGAAAGGCATGGGAATAATGAGAGGAGTAATTTACAGGGATGCAGATAAAGGTCYATGTGATGTGCCTGGCATCAGGTGAGGAAGTGGACTGAAAACATCTCACCAGACATTAAAGATTTGTAGGAGTTATTGAAGCTCCTTCTAAAATGCCCCTTGTAATGAACTGAAGTCTTTTGACTGGCTGCACCAAGCAAGCTTTGGGTCAGGCATCCATGYCATTCCACAGAGAACCTGAGCACAGAAGGAAAAGGTCCCATGCAGTGGCTCCCACCACACAACTGCTTCTGAGGAATGGCTTGCCTTTTGGACATGTTTTTACCACAGTCTTCTCTGAACTCTTGGTAGCTTTTTATCTCAAACATTTCATTAAAGCAGTGTGCCAATTTCACTTTTTAATCCTGTCAGTAAAATTAGCTGAATCTACAAGGCTCAGTTACAAATTCAGCTTCTCTGTTAGTGAAGTTGCCTTTGCATCTCCCCAGTTTGTGCAGAGGCAAGTAAGTCATCAGCAATGCACTCACAGCACAGAAAGAATAGCAATATCTGTGGGGTTTTCAGTTTGTTTKCTTGTTTGTTTGCTTGTTTGACTTTTGTACTTTTTTTTTATGACTTTGATAAAATGGATTAAGTAGAGGAGCAAACAAAGGAGGAAGGGAGCCCATGGAATTTTAAGATGTATTTTAAGGGAGTGTTCTGATCCTATTTCGACACTCATTCAATCAACACTCCTGTATCCCATGTACCTGAGTTGATGTTGCTTTGCTGCAGTGTTAGCACAGAATCCTATAAAGCCCAGCTGTGAACTTGATAAAGGAAAAGGAGACCAAATTCTTCTACAGCTGGGACTGCCCACAGAGTTCTACCTGAAGGGAATTCCATAACAAACAGAATACATCAAAATGCAACATTTCCTAGGATATTTGCTATATTTCCCCCTACAAGTTTGGAGAAGTTTGAATCTAGGGAAGATTATTTAATTTCCCATTTGAGTGGACCTTTGAGAAAGGTTCCTGAAGGGGCTTTGTGAAACCTGGGTAGGCTGAGGGAATCCATACCAGAAAAGTAGGTTTTAGCTTCCCCTCCTGCAATGGGAGGCTGCTGTACAACTATGAAGAAGCAGAGAGGAAGAGAATGAATACCAGGCCACCCAAATTCCTGTAGTCCTCAATTAAAACCTACCTRTCCTAATTCTTTACAGTTCAGCTTTGAAAGACTTTAGCTTTAAAAAAGAATTTTTTGCTGTTGTTTTCAACAAACAAATTGATTGTTAGGAGTGTATTTAACAAATAATATGATGGAAATTAGAGATCTCTATAGGTCTGTGCTGGCCTGCTCATGATGGGAGATGCCATTAGTAATGTACAGTAATGTACTTTTGTCATTCTTTCAAACATATGCTACTTCTGTGAAGCAGCAAGAAATGCAGATTTGATTGTCATTTCTAGATGGTTATCATATTCCTGCTAAAAAAATTACTGGCAGTATAAAAAGAATTCCAGATTTTTATATTTTTGGACACTAATGCAACTTTCTTTACAGTTTCAGTATAAATAAATTTTATACTAGCTGTTTTGAAAAGAGAGAGTCTCCAATACTTAACTAATTACGAATCAATTTCTGCTCTTGACAAAAGAATGTTCAGTCCAAAGGTCCCTGGGCTTTTCTSATAAAGTGAGACTGTTCTACATCTTAAATTGATACAGAGATTGTTTATGTATTTCATTCCTGCAAAGGGATAAGAGGATTGTAATCTGACGGKTTTTGCTTGGAACTGATGGAAATTGCTCTGTGGATCAGCTGCATCCTGCTAGTTCTTTCTAAAATCTGTGGCAGGGTAAAACTCCAATGTACATCTTCTAACAGGTTTCCTTGGGTTACCAAGAGCTCAGAATTAACAGATACTCTTTATACCCTTCCAGTCTTTCTATTTTTCTTTTATTTTTTTCTGAGGGGTTTGTCTTTTCAAGGCTTCCTGTCTAATCCTGACCTATGGGATAGGAATCTCTTTGTTAAGTACCAGTGCAGATGTGAATGGGAACTAGTAAAAACAGTGAAAATACTCACTCTTGATGAAATACTGTCATCAAAAGCAAACCTACAGTCTGTAAAAACCTATGTACAGTAAAAAGGATGCCAGTTTGCACATGTAGGGCGTAGCTTTTTCATCATTAGGGTCGTGGTTAGCACTGTAGGAGGCATCTTTACATACAGGGAGTTTTTTATAACTTTCAGAATTCTTTCTCTGTCTCTATATGAATGGCCCTATTTACTCCTGCAGGAGTGGGGAGAGCAGGGTGTGAGGTGGGGAAGAGAGGGCACATTTCAGGTCTGAGCAGCAAACACTCAGCCCTGGCGTTCTGAGGTTCTCTCTGGGTCAGGTTTCATGTGGCTATTTTGGTTTGCTTTACAGGTAATGGGTACTACAAATTTAGCCCATCTCCAGTGGCTGGCACTCAGAAGTGAGAATAGCTGCTTTGGGTAGCCTAGTGAAGGAAAATATCCATTTTTGTGCTAACAGACAGCCATTGTGTGTCTCACCAAGAACACCAACAGGCAGCACATTCTGCTGAAGTTAGAACTGATAGCATCAATTAGATTTGCCTTGCTCTCCCTAGCTGAAATTCCTATAAAACCTTGAGCATAGCCTGTTTAAAACTATTTTTCTTTTAAGGGAAAAAAAACACCACCCAAAGAAATCCACATACCCATTTTAATTACTTTGTAGGAAGGAAAAGGAAAAGGAAAAGGAAAAGGAAAAGGAAAAGGAAAAGGAAAAGGAAAAGGAAAAGGAAAAGGAAAAGGAAAAGGAAAAGGAAAAGGANAAGGAAAAGGAAAAGGAAAAGGAAAAGGAAAAGGAAAAGGAAAAGGAAAAGGAAAAGGAAAAGGAAAAGGAAAAGGAAAAGGAAAAGGAAAAGGAATAAAAGGAAACCTGATTGCAGGAATTCTGATGATTTAATTGATGAAGCTTATATATAGCATTGTAGCCAGATATATAATCAATTTCACATGTCTGAAGCTGTGGAAGCTTGTGAAAATTAAAAAAAAAAAAAAAGAGAGATAAATAGGTTCCTTTAAGCAAAGACCAGCATAATCTTTCTGGTTAATTTTACCTCTAAGAATGTGCCATTTAGACTTTAGCTGCTAATCAGGAAGGTATATCAGAGAATTATTTGGGGTTTTTTTTTTAAACATCCCCTGATGTTTATTTTCCCTGAAAAGAGTAGACTACAGTGAACCTTCTATTTATATTTCATCAGTTTCTGGACCTCTGTTTGTTCTAATAAAAAGCATAGCACTGCCAACTCAAACAGCAATGTGGTGAAACAGAGTTCCAGCAAACAAGAAAAAACAACTTCCACACGTACAAATAAAGGAACTGAATGGGACCAATGATAACCCAAATACCAAGGTGGTTCTCCTGCTTTTTTCAAAGTCATAAGCCATCAACAGTTCAAACTCTGTACTAAAAGGGAGATTTGCAGAAAAACTGAAATGGAGCTTCAAGGTGTGACAATGATGGAGAGTTCTTGAGGATTTCTTGTGGTAAAGCAAGACCAAGGTTGCCAAAAGCCCTATTCCAGTAATTCTAAAGTCCTTTGTGTTATCCAATACTGTAGTTATTCAATCCAATTCTAAAAAAAAAAAAAAAAAAAAAATTGAAATAGTGTTCCAACAATATTCTTCGCCTCACATATCTCTGCAACTGTTTCCAGCCTTTTCAGTAGGACTTGTCCCAGGACAGCTGCCCACCAACTTGTCCTTGCTTGTGCCAGTAAGACCTGCTTCTCTGCCATATGGGTGGAGTGTCTGTGGAAAACAAGCTTCCCCCTGCAGGAAACTGCACCAGCCTTTGTGAGGGTGGCACRGCTGACCCACTTTCTTTGGAAAGCCCCTCCAAGCATAGCAYMAGTTCTGTGAGCACATTCCAGAGCCCCCTTGTTTTCTGTTCAAGCCAGAAACAATTCCTTGGCAGCCTCCCCTCGGTGCTTCACCCTGTCTTGTCCCTGTCAGGGCCTCCTCTGAGTGTGATGCTGCTAAGCCTGATGATGGGGAGGCAGCTGCCAGGAATGGGCAAAGAAACCTGGAGTGTGACCTTCAGCATCTRRATGTCCAAGAAAATAGGCAGGGAGSTTGATRYATATTTTTTCAGTAATTCTAKAGTATGGTGGGMAGAGCYTGARGAAAACAYGACCAAATATAAYAATTGTAGAGGTATTTAGCAATGGTAACCTAAGTCCACTGATGGCATTGCTGGTGTTCTCACAACAGCAAAACCAGCTGCTGAGGGTTTGCAGGGTAGGCCTGGCAACATTCTAACCTGGATTGTCAGCCCTGAGGAAGGGCAGTATGCTCCTCCCATGTTTACTGAAAAGTATAGAGAAGTGTGTCCTTTGTGTGGCAATGCAATGAACACCTCTGACCTAGTGGTCTTGCCTAAAAGAATTTTCAGAAACCATCTGCATGTATGCAATGAGTGAAGAGGAAATGAAGGATGGAAAGAACAAGTTATCAACCTTTTGCTTCCCTCCAGAAAGCCCTCTCAAAGGTTACAGTCAACTTTGGCTTCAGCATTTCAGTGAAATGCATATAAACAGTTATGTGCTAAAACCAAGATGAACTTAAAGTGAAAAAATGTTCTCCACATGTCATGTATGAAATTAACCTCAGTTCCTCTTGATTACACAAGGTAATTGATTACACGTCTCATCTCAGTCACACGAACCATTTCCCATTGTCTCTGTAAATATTTCYTGACTGACTTACACACCAACTTCACTTTTTCATAAGGGAAAAAGGGAATTGTTCYGTTAACGACATTGACTGGAAAACCAAAAAGAAAGACCTTCATTTCTCCAAGAGCAGAATTTAAATTCAAGATGGAAAGGCAGGCTGACCTGCAAGAATCTGTTCCCTGACAGTAGGTTGGATWTTTAATGGGAGAAAAGCAGGGCAACACTTCTTCATTATGGTACAAAGACAGGAAGTGAAGTAAGCACTGGAGCAGGCTTCCCCTTCTAATACTAGGGAAGAGCTATTTCAAAATCAACATTGACTAAAATGAAGGCAACTTCCCCCTGCCTGGATGAGTTAGATCAGAGGCCTAACTCCTGTATGAAATATTGATCTCTTACTAGTTAGTCATTATTTAGCTTGTCTCAAGCATGTATATTGCCCCCTTGCTGGTACTTTTGCATATCAAATGACCTGGTTAATTCCCTCAGATTTGCTCTTAGAAAGTACTTTCAGACTTGAACCCTTAACTGAGTTTCAGTTTTCAATTTTCCTTCAAGTTCTTCTAAAGAAAGTTCAATAAGCGTAATATTCCCTATAACATGCTGGAGGCAGAGATTGCAAAAGTTCTCAGAATTTGAGACACAAAATACTTCTCAATATAACAACTGCCATATGAAAGTGAGTTGGGATTTTGTTGTTGTTGTTGTTGTTGTTGTTTTTAACTATGAAAAGAAAATAATCCCTGATAACATGAACTGGTGACATATTCTAGCTTAAGAATTCTGAATATTTATCAAATTATCTGGGAGGCTTCTGTAGTTGTCTTCACAGAATTGAGAGCCCTTGTGTCCCTTCAGAATATTGYATCTGGATGTTTGGAGCATGGGGGCACTGCAAATCCAACCTTTTTATGTTCTGAGTTCACTGTGTCATCAGTGCTCAGGCAGCACTCATAGCATCACATTCTGAATGTTTGSTAGTGAATCTGATCTTGTTCTAACAAATCAACTGGAGTGACTGTGATATGCTTCCTGAAATGAGGTCACTAAAGGATGTTTCAAAGGCCTGGATTCATGTATTTCTTATGAGGGTTCTCCACACCCAATACTACACCCCACAATAGCKTCCTTTAATTTGCTCATTCTCAAAGTGAAGTTCTAGCTAAAGAAGCATGAAARCCACTGTTCCAAAGCACTGTGACACCACTTGGAGAGTTGTTTCCTGAGCTCTGTGGGCTCTGTAGCTCATGCCTGAGAAAATTGAGAGAGCATTTGTGGCACGAGATAAAAGACAAATGGATTAATGCTTCACGGGGGTCTCCTAAGCTGTGGGTCTAGGTTACCCTTTTCTGCCATTTATCAGTTTTGCCAGTGCTTCCATGATAGACTCTGTCTTCACTTTTTAAAATGCTCACAGGCTCCTYGTGGATGGGATCAAATGACTACCCYGTTCCCTTCACCTGTGAAATTTCAGAGTTGACTTGAAAAGGGCCATTGTTTCCCAGGAATGCCAGGCCTAGTCCAGGAAAGAAAGTCTTCATTTCTGCAGGAATTTGGAGTCTGCTTGAGAAGGCCTTGCAGTTAGTAGGTGAAAGCTATGGCACATTCATTAAAGCTCTGAACATTTATAGTGGCTGGGCCTCGCCCTTTCTGGGTCCTTTT
>CADDXX010000329.1:903087-916286 GCA_902810485.1 Alauda arvensis
GAAAGGGAAAGGGAAAGGGAAAGGGAAAGGGAAAGGGAAAGGGAAAGGGAAAGGGAAAGGGAAAGGGAAAGGGAAAGGGAAAGGGAAAGGGAAAGTTTCACCACTGCACCATTGGGCTTGAACTGTGATCAGCCTCCACACACAGGGTTCTCTGTTCTTGCCTCTGTCCTAAGCATTCAGAGAACTCGTGTGCTTCCATGTGAGTAAGGCTGTATGTTTAGTGAGCATTTTGAAAACATTTCTAGCAGATTATTCTTGTATTTAAGTACAAGGAACAAATACAGTGAATGTGTTCAGGTTCAGACAGATGATGACTGCTTCAACAAATTCAAAGTCACTTCTAGGGTGAAAACTGGCAATAGAAGTTATGAGAATAATTTGGTGGTTTTAAAATAACTTGAAACATCAGCACRCAGGCAACAAAATATACTGGGACTAGCCCACAATTTTGCTATCTAAATTTAGTATCTTGTAAAATTTCTGGGCTGTTTTGTGCAGAATGAGTTGAGAATGTTCCCAGGATGAACTGATGATGCTAATAATCCTTATTAGGAGTATTTGAGTTACTGTCATGAAATCTTTAATGTATTGCACAGTAGATGCAGAACACAAATGTGAAACACAAAGTGATAATGAATAATATTATTAAATTTGTAACCAGATGGRTAAAGGGAAGATGGGAAAAGTCTTCAAAGGGTTTTTCAACCTGTTTTTCAAAGGAAGGAAGAATCTGACCTGCATATGAACTGATGATAATAAGTACTGKGCTTAGTGAGCTGAAGCACTGGAAAATTTATTTTTTGTACAAATACATTTTTTCTGTTTTRGTTTCAAACCTCATTAAATCTCCAAATGGTAACACTATTGACATTAAATACTCAGATTATAATAAACTGACTGTGACTGAAAGTATAGTCCAGAATGTAATAACAGAGCTAATAAATAATGCATCTTAGAAAGTTCACAAATATAATTTATGACAACTTGGATTTTATTTCTTTTCTTTTTCAAGAGGTTTCTTGAGATCTAACTAAAAAAAAAAAAGTTTTAGCACTATGTGTTCTTAGACCCTGGTATAGATGGCACACAAAAGGAAGCTTGTCCTTTTGGGACCTGGCTCTGAATCAATTACAGACGACAGAGAAATACTCTTTTGTGGCTGCTAAAGTTCAGGAATGAAATCTGGCAGGCTTAGCCAATTCCCTAATGCAGCATCCACATTACCAACATCAAATTGGCAGCTTTTGCCTGTCCCAATGGGGACAGGGTAATGAATAGATTTAGTTAAGGTGTCCTGACTCATCTACAAAGTGCCTGGTATGTGCACCAAGGCTCTCCTGTATAACTTCCAAAAAAGTGTCATTCAAAGAAAAATGAAGTTTAGAAAGTTTGCTGGCCAGCACTGCTACAGCACACGACTGAGCCTCASTCTGCTCCCTCTGCCCTAGAAAAAGCCACTGCTCATTTGCCTTTTAACTGCTACATGCTTAGGCACTGTGAGGAAAGTGCACTTCTCATAATCTATGACTTTTCACTTCATTGTCAAGGAAGATGATTTCTTTATGATCTTTCCTTTTTTTTCCCTGTCACTTCAAAATTATTTACACCATGTCAAAAGACTGCTTGGCCTAATGGTAATGTTAGGTGATTTTCCTTGGAATGAGGGACTGCCATTCTTAAATCCCCAGGCAGTGTGCTTATGACTTTCCAGAGTGTGATACAAACACGGTTTTCCTGTGAGGCTCTTCCCCCTGACTGTGCAGTGAAGATTGACAATGGATCCAAAAGTCACTATGTCAGAAAGCCCAATGAAATCCAGCTTCTACAGGTGGGGTTCTTTCCACAAGTCTCTCTAAATGACTACTCTACTTTTTTTTCCTTTTTTTTTTGTTCTAATAGAGACAATTCTTAAAATGTCCYCACATTTATTTCTAATGCAAACAGAAAGAAATGGGAAAATTTTTATTATTAATAAATTATAAAATTTTAAATAAATCTATAAATATGAAAGATTTTCTTATAAATACTCCAGTGGTGTTTAATTTTTTTCTATTCCCATTAATGTCCCTAGAATCCATGCCAGTGCTGGGGGAAAAAATCTAAAAAAATCTAAATAAAACAGGTAAAAATTTTGTCTCCTTATACACACTCTTCTATTTAATGTTCCCTTTTCCTTCATTCAGAAAAATGAAAGAGAATAAAAAAATAAAAAAGAGACTAAAAAAACCCATTAAGTTCAAGTTTCCTTGTTTATTTTGGTTGCTTCTGCAAAGATTAGTAACATTCACAGACTCATAAGACATAGGTGATCCAGTGCAATAGAAAGATAATAAAAAAGTAATTTGAGTCATTGGAGTTATCTTTTGGACTGYTGCTTTCAATATGAAATGGAACTCTGAGKTTTTGAAGGGCTTGTGTCAGTAATTATCTTCAAACTACTGTAAATGAGTTTCTATTTCACTGCACAAAATTGTATTGGACTGGTGTCCTATGTGTCAGGAACTGAGTCCATGAGCATAATTATAAATATGTGTATATGGATGTATAGTCTCCATAGGATTTGTTTGTTCTTTCAATACTTTCAGATTAGTAATTGATTTGCTGCCATGCAGAATTCCCCAAAGAATCACATTAGAGAATTATTTTAAAATATTTGCAGAACCTCCCAAGCAGAATATTTTATGAATGTTGAACAGAGAGAGAGATAGCATCCATTTTTCACCCTGGCTGTGATAAGCAATATGGAAAAAAAGAGAGAGAAAAAAGTCTCAATAACAAAATCCACATTGAAAAGTTAGGCACTTTGAACTTTCCCATCACCTTAGCAGTGTTTCCCCACAGGCTGTCTAAAACACAACTCAGCAATGTCTGAATGGGGCTGCACACAATGGCTCCTTCACAAGTAGGTCTTTAATTGATTACGGCTGTGTTTATAGAAGCAGAAGAGAATTTACTCAAAATGACAGATTGCCTTTAGTGTTAAAATAGTTTAGTAATGTTAATAGTAAAGGAGGTCCCCGCCACCTCCTCTTCAGCTGCACGAAGCCCTAAAGATGAGCTCTTTGTTACTGCAGCCCCCAATGGCTTTTGGCTCTCCCTCCTCCCCTCCCCGCTCCTTTCGTGCTTGCAGAGCGGGATGCTCCCGGCTCCAGGGGCCGCCCCAGCCGGGCACATTCCCGCCGAGAGCAGCAGCTGGCCGGCTCCTGCGGAGGTAAGGKCCTGCAGAACTGCAGATTCCATCGGAAATATGATAAAGCAGAAGAATACACGGCACAAGGCTCCGGGAACGCGTCCCGGCACCCTGCCTGTGTCCCTTCGGACACCCCGGGGCGRCGYTTSAGAGTCCGGCCCGAGGGCCAGTACYGCTGGAGCAAGCAGCTTTTCCCTATTTATATTCGAACACCCGCAGTGACGGGTCCCGGTGCGGCGGCTGGATGAGCTGGAAGCCCTGGATGTGCTGGGAGCGCTAGATGTGCTGGGAATGCTGGAAGTGCTGGGAGCGCTGGMAGTGCCCCGGGCCCCCGCCCCCTCCCGCGGGGCGCCATGTGCGGCCAACACTGACCCCTGGTGGCCAGCGCCGCAACAGCCGGGAATGCTGTTCCTGAGCTCCAGCAGGGAATGCTGCCCCTGAGCTCCAGCCGGGAGTGCTGCTCCCCGAGCTCCAGCCGGGAATGCTGCCCCCGAGCTCCAGGCGGGAATGCTGCCCCTGAGCTCCAGCAGGGAATGCTGCCCCTGAGCTCCAGCCGGGAATGCTGCTCCCCGAGCTCCGGCCGGGAATGCTGCCCCCGAGCTCCAGGCGGGAATGCTGCCCCCGAGCTCCAGCCGGGAATGCTGCCCCCGAGCTCCAGCAGGGAATGCTGCCCCCGAGCTCCAGCCGGGAATGCTACCCCCGAGCTCCAGCAGGGAATGCTGCCCCCGAGCTCCAGCCGGGAATGCTACCCCCGAGCTCCAGGCGGGAATGCCGGCCGAGCCGTGGTAACGCGATGCTCAGCGTCACGGCACGGGGCGGCTTTTCGCACCTGCCAAGCCCGGAGGCCGGAGTAATTTGGTTGACAATGAAGAGCCGTGGAGTTCACACACACCTSGTTTCTTCCTTCTCCATAAAGGAAAGATAATTATTTCCAAGTCTTCTCTGGTTCTAATGCAGCTGAATTAGTTGAAGCTTGAAGTAAGCACAAACAAAAATCCCGAACATGAGCGATGATGCTGTGTAGTTAGCTCTGTTTAGAAGGCAATGTTAATGTCATCAGACGGTATATTTGATTTAATATCAAAGATATTTAAAATGGATTCTTTCATTCACCTATATGACTTCTAGTATCAAGAGAGAGCTATCRTAAGTAAATGATGGCATTCCAAACAGCCAATAATAAATCAGGTGAATATGATCAATAGCAAAAGACCCTGAAGAATACTCAGSAGGTATAAATATCCCCGCCAAATACCTTCTAAGCTCTGATTGTGCTGAATGCCTCTTGATTGGAAAACGCGTCGTGATGCTTTTTTAAAAAACTTTTCTTTCCCAGATTTGAGGCTTGACTTGCCACTGAATGCTGCCTGCTTCTGTCATCATGAAATATGCTGCTGAAACAACCACCTTTTAGGGAATAGTGATACCTGCATTGTAAGAATGGGAAGAAAGAGCCCATTCCCATGGGCAGATATTAACAATATTAACATTTTCTAGGACAGCCTGCCCTAATGAGATCAAGCCTGCCATGAACTGCCAACCTCAGTGCATGAGGACGCAATTTAGAACAGTGAAGTAAATGTTGTTAGTGACATGATAAATAATATATAAACAATGCCCACAGTTTTCATATCCTAGACTCCTTAAGCTCCTTTTATATCCAGAGAAGGTTGCCCAGAGAGGTCAAACGAGGAAGTATTGCTTACTAAGCTTAGAGTAAGGCTGTAAAACTGGCACATGAATATAGATTTCAGTTCCCTTCTCAATGATACCATTCTTGCACTGCAAGAGCAACACGTGGCTATAGCACCTTCCACCTCTGTAACTGCAGTGTCAAGAAAGCCAAGAGGAACAGTCTTTGTACAGCCCTGAATTCACATGACTCTTCCAAGTCTGCTCAAAAATGGAACCTTATTTTTGTCTTTCATCCTCCATTAGGACTGTCTTTGCATATTTTTTCTGAAGACTCAAAACAGACTGGAASTGCTTAGATGAACCTGAAATACTGAAAATATACCCTTTAAAAAAAAACAACAAACCAAAACTGAAACATTTCCAGTTCGCAATTTTGGAAAATACAGATCACCTGAGGTTGGTAAAAGCACACACATGATCAATAGATATGGGAAGCCAAAAGCAAACATTAACAATAGTCCTACTACAATCTCATAGAGAGTACATATTTATGCAAGAAATTTGTGACAATATATCTCATGTGAACTCACAGAGCTATAAATACATTCTCCTTCTTTAAGCCACAGGAAATGTCAGAGTTGTCAGTTCCCAGTGCAAACACATTCAGAGATTCAAAAATAACTATATGTAATATTTGCTCTTGCAGATGTACATCCCATTCAGGAGGTAACTCAAGAAAAGTAGGATTAACCCTCCAGTCATCAATACAGTCCTTCCTGTACTGGAAAAATCAGTAAATGAAATCTCAAGATGAGTTTATGAGTKTGATCCTGAGYGTATGAGTTAGTGGGGCTCCCTTAMCATCAGTTTGGCTAATGATTAATTACTCCAGCTGTTTCTGTTTCTGAAGAAATAAAATTGCCTTTGCTATATATCTGCTTACAAKCCCTGTAGCCTAGAAGGGAATCTGGCCTTTGATTTCTAAATATTGGAAAGGCTATTAAATCCTTTTGCCTAACATATAATTAACCTATGAGACTGCCTGGCACAGGCTACTATTCTAACAGATCCAAAGGCAGATTAATAATCACACTCCACAGGAATAACATTTGCAGTAGCAGTAGCTAGGACAAAACTTAATAATGAGATCTGTAAATCCTGAAGCTTTGAGGAATATATTTCTTCCCTCGCACAGAGACAGGAGTGTTCATTACAGCATTATGCCATCCATTGCTTGCTACTTTTCCTTCAAATATATAAAATAAAGAGGCTATATTGTATTTATATTTACAAAGTGATACATGTTGTGGAGTGTGAGCTACTTCATAATAAATGGATAATTTTGTGAAGAGAACTTTAAAAAATGCCCTTGTTTTAATGATGTGCTGGTGTCCTTCCTGCCCAGATTAAATCATGTCAGGGATGGAGCAGTGCTGTGGCCCTTGCTGTTGTTCAACCCAAATTGAGCATGAAGGGAACTACAGAAACAAGAATTTCCTTGCTGCCACTTCTGATCCAGGCAGTAACACGGGTATGCATTAAATGAGGATAATGTGTGGCAATCCTTTAGAGCTGCTGCACCCGCMCTGTGACTGGAGCTCTGCCCATCACTGAAATGTGGTGCCAGCTGGGCAGAGCAGGCAAGCTGGGGCAGAGCTTTGCTCTGGCACTGCTGAGATTCTGCACAAGAGGTTTGGGGTCAGAAAATACGATTATGGTAACAGCTACAAATATGATACAGGCTAAAGAATAGCCCTTACTAATCTCTGCATGAAGTTCCTTAGCTGGGCACTAGTCTGATCCAGCTCTTGGTGACAGCTGCAGGACTTTTTCAGCTGACATAAAYGGATTATCTTTGATGTTGGGCACTAAGGAGAATGAGCGGGGCTTTCACGCTGTTGTTGGGAGGGACATTTTCTCATGTGGTGATTTGCAGGGATTTTAGTGACTTTTGCAAGGTACCCACTGGGGATAAGAGTTTCAGTGAATCAGCACTGCTTGCTGACAGCACCTGGACATYTCAGTGTCTCAATCCTCATGCACTCTGCCTGGCCAGTGGTCTAATATAATCACAGCCAAGAAGCAATCAGAAAGGGGGCATGGTATGTGTAATCTCCTTCTCTACTGCAATAGTTTCTAGTTAGGGATTGCTGCTATATCTTCTATTACAACTTTCTATTGACTGAATGTTCATATTCAGTAAAATATTAACATAAAGGGCTTATTTCCATTCTTTCTGTTAGACAAACAACATGAAGATTATCCTGTGTCCAGGAGGCTCTAGTTTGCCTGCTCTTTATAAGCTCAGCTTTGTCAGGAGACTTGCTTCTCTATGGTACATGCTGGAATTTGAAAAAGTAGTAGGGGAGCCTAACTCAAAAAATATTATGTACCTTGCTCAGCCTTTCTCTCAAGAGCTGCTTTTGTAAGAATTGCATATTCCTTAGACACACTCAACTAATGCACTTTGTGTATTGCAATCTGTATACATGTCCTATTATATAAATGAATCTATTTAGAAATTCTGGGSAATCTCAGTCCTGCCTGTAAGTTATATGTACCATATTTCTGTCTGTGGCCAATGTGCACAACATCAGTCATATTCACACCAACTTGTTTTAATCACCTTTCTCAGATGCCAAATCAGGTATTGGTTTCCCTATGAAATTACAGACTGATCTGTCCTGTATAAGTGGCTTTTTATTTTTGTTTCCTACCAAGAGTCTTCAGCTCCCAGAGTAAGTATCTGAGAYGGATACCTAAGTGGAGATGGTAATGATCTKAAAGTCTGCCTCTWAMAATGCAAGCTATTCCTCAGTGAGARTCTTTCTCTGATAATTCCCTGTTGTTTTCACAGTCTGAGATGCTTATTTTAAACAGCAGAGCAAATATCTAAATRCATCAGTGGACACAGATGTTTTCCATTGTACACATCCTCTGCAGGCTTTATTAAATTGTCTGTAACTAACCAGYAGGAATGAGCCTCGTCCTTGTGTCACACTTTCTGTGGGCAGGACTTGGTGCTGCAGCCCAGACACACTTTGGGCACATCCTGGCACACAGGGCATCCTGATGTGCTCCTCCACACTGACTTTCCACTTGATATAAACCATGGAGGAAATTTCAGGGCTTAGAATTCAAATCCCAATATGCACAATGGCTGTTTTTTCACCCATATAACAATTACGAAGCCTTTATGATCATCACAATCCTGTTTTGCACAGAGCCCTAATTAAAATAAAAGCTTGGTGTTGGCCCATAACTGGCTTGTGATCTCTTCACATACTCATCAACTTACCTTCTGCATTCTGCTTTTATTTGCCCCTTCTTGCACATTTGCTTTGCCAATAGAYGTCACAGTTAGCTTGCCAAATTGCTTGTTGGAAATTGCATTTACAGTTTCCAAATTATATGTTAGGTTTTCATAATACCTTAAATAGACAAACATTTGAAGAAAGTCTCAACAATACAGTCTCACATTTTCCTGCCTTCTGAGGTAATTTTGCCAAGTAAACTATGAAAAGACATGGGTTTGGGATGCAAATCAGGTCTTTGTTATTTACATAACTGAAGTCCYTGCTCCTCTTTCCCATGTAATGTTTGAAGTTACACAGACATAAAAAAACCAATGTATTTCAGTGGAAATACACCTAATCCTAAGCATATTTCCTTTGTGGAAGAAAGGGATAATTTACCAATAATAAGAATAATTTCTCAATGTAAATCTATCTACACACTTAATTACCATCAGATACTCAAACCATGCCAACTATAGGAAAATTAGGACTGTAATAAATTTCCTAGAACATGTTAAAATGAAAAATAAAAAAGTTTGGCTCATCATAATGGATGCAGTCATTTATTTGGCAAAACCAAAAATCACAGATAAGGTCATTCAAGATCAGAAAATGCAGATATTATTTTCTTATTCTGTGGACCAGAAATACAAATTCTGACAGTTTGTCAGTCCAAATATTCTAGGTAAAGAAATGTAATTTCTCTTTYGTCATTTTGACAGCAATATTATTTTCTGTTGTTCTCAAAGACCTACRCTACTTGAGTTGAATATTACAAAATGTGAAGATTATTACACTTTTCCCTAACAGGACTGATTGTTCTCCAGCTGTCATACATATGTGATATGACCATTAATATGAGGGAGTTGGAATATATAAATTACAACACACATTTCTGAATGCTCATCTATAATGGAGTGAARGACTTTCTGATGGGAAATAACACTGATTTCTTTGACTAAACAAAATGGACAGAGAGAAGCATTTTTATGTCACCCACTCAGATGATTGCAGACAGGCTGATGTTTTAAATGAATAATTTTAATGTCAGATGGCTTTTCCCTCTCAAAACTTTATCATTTAGTTTTAACTGCAGAGCTTTGAGTTTTGTGAATGTGGATGAACTTGAGTCATCTGTATWCATGACTCACGTATATGTCCTTGGTAAAGACTGTATCACAGATACTGATGCATAATAAACTTTAAGGAATAAATGAGGTCAAAAAAAGAATGCAGGATTCTGCACTGAGTAGAATGGAGACCTGCTGTTAACTGGGAAAAAGGCTGGGAAATCTCAAATCTGGACCACCCTGCTGTGGCATTCTCTTCCCATTTGCTGTGCATTCCTCCCCTTTGGGCTTTTAATACTTTGTGCCATGTCCCAGCAGTGGCAGCAGCTGGAGCAAGCAGGGTCTGAGGCCCAGGTGGCACAAGAGGTCTCTTTTTGGGCTAGGATGAGCTACTGATGCTGTTGTGAGACATCCTGCTGGCCCCTGCTTGGCACAGCCTCCTGCATGGACTAGAATATATTGAGGATGCTGGCAATGTCCTCAATCAGAAATGCTTTGATGTTCCATCAATTACTCTTAGCCAGTTTTCCCAAAGGAAAAAAAAAAGTTTTTGCAACAGCACATAGTAAAATTAGAATATATTCTGTTACTTCTACATAAATTCTTTAAAGCCCTTTTCAATGGTAGAATGGGTTTAAATAAGGGTCAGTAAGATTAATTTAAACTAATAAAACACTGCTAAATAGAGCAGGTTTCTTAGCAGTTTAATTAAGTTTCTCAGAAAAAAAGTTCACTTCATTTACAATCAGCTGCTGGTTCAAAAAGTGTAAAGCCATCAGGAAAAAGAAGAAACTTTACCACTTTACAGATTAAACACTCAATTCTGAACAAAAGACAAGTTAATGCATATATATACATTCCCATTGAGCTTACCATATYATCACATAACTAATTTTAAAGAGATAAGAAACCATGCTGTGCATTGGTAGACTTATTATAGATAAGGCAAAATTTATTAGAAAAAGAAATACAAAAAATGCTCATAACACATTTTTTTTGATAGGACTTCTCCAAAGTTTTATTCAATGTATTCATAYTGTCTTGATTTGTGGATTAGACTGGACATTTTAGTGAATATTCAATATTGKGAGCCTCAGGTTGAAGCTTCCTTCACATGATACTGCTCACTTGTCTCAAAGCAATTCCTGCAGACTSGACCTGTCTGTTACAGGTTCTATGAAAACAATGTAAAAGGAAGTATTGCTTCAGCATATTTAAATTACATACAAGTTTTCAAAAAYTCACTATTCACTACAATTAATGGAAGGAACTTGTTATACTTCACTAGACAGTGGATGGTGAGCAGCTCCAGTCTCCCAGTCCCTAAATGGGGTGGAACCATGTGGTGGAACCATGGCCTCATTTCACACCTGGTGTCACAACCTGGCAAGGTGAGCAAGCTGGAGAAGAGGTGGTCTGAAAAGGGAGTAAAGATGCAAAGACTAGGTATGACTAGACCTTACAGGTACTTTCCTGTTGATATGTAAATAAGATAAACAGTGATAGCACCAGATTTTGCTGTGTGTCCATGGCATTGGCTCACACTCAGTGTGCCTGTCACAAACTCACTGCTAKAAGTGTACTTGCCTTGCACCTCCAAGGCACGGATTTCCTGCTGTCTTGTATCTTGTGGAGATACTTGTCTCAGAGCCAACTGTCTTAAACTGTACTGGATTTGATGGATGAGCTTTATTTGCAGCAGCTCYTTCCAGATTGCTGAGACATCTTTGATCTTTGTAGCTATGTACCTGGTCAGCAAAAGAGAACCATCAGCAAAATGCAACTTTCTTAGCAGACTTTTTAGCTGATGCTACATTTTAGAAAATGATATCTTTTATGTATGGTTTCACTCAGATAACTGCTTCCTGATGCCTTCCTCAGTTCTCATATGTGATGTTACTCTAGGCAAGCCCACAAACCCAATATCCTGTCAATTCTGGATGCCTGCAGCACAAAGGAAGGGAAAACCAGCTTTTTTTCCTGCATGGACTAGAATATATTGTTTAACTGGATTTTTGATGCAAAAGCAGTGAAGTTCAATCCTATATTAAAGCAAGATGAAGACCTATTGCAAACTTCTGGTGACTTGCTGGCTGTAGTATGATTTTGCTGAATAACAGGAGCAGAGGCTGTTTTCTGAGTGTTTTAAAAATAAATTATACAAGTACAGACTGTACTAGACTCTGCACAGAAGAGTGGCTTAGCACAATCTAATGATCATGGAAAGCACAGCTGTCCAAGATAATTAAGAAAATCCTGGGAGATCAGCAGCTTGGTCAGTCTGGTGAATGGCCAGGACATAGCAGTGCTGGGGCTGAAGGCCCTTGTTCTCTCTCTTGTACTCACACTTTCCAGCTAAATAGAACCAGGAGGCAGATGAGATTATCAATAAGGTGAAAATCAAATACTCTCTGTTCCCCTGTTTTCTCATAATGCAGCACCAACACAAACTACAAAGCTTTCTGATTTACTGTAATRCCAGCTGTAAAATAATATAGAATTRCACCATTTTTACTTCACTATTATTGGGCTTCTGTGCTTTACTTTTATTTCTCTCATCATTGAATGAATTTGCAGTATGTACATTCTAAGTCATAAAAGAAATGCTTTTATATATCAAACTATTTGAAAGWTCTTAATTTTGGATTTACTTTTATTTAATCATACAAATGTACAACAACTAAAAAGATTCCTATGACTCATTTCTATATCTTCTTGATAGCCAAGCAAATGTGTTATATTGTACTTACAAAAATCATGTATCTAATGGTAACATCCATAGCTGGCAAGACCATTCCTGATGTTCCTCAGAACCACAGTGTTAAGTACCAATGACATTTTGCAGTATAATTCACCAGAGAATTACTCTAGTTCAGTAATTTTCACTGGGAATTTTTCTTCTTCAATGGTGAGGGATTTAAATGCAGAAAAACTGTGTTTTAGGCCATGTTAATAAAAAAAAATATAAACAATATACTCAAGGAAAAAAGTGCATTTTCTTAACTAGAAAGCCAGAGTTGGGATTTGAAAGTTATAACTTATTCTGAGCTTTACACTGTCTGCAGTGTAGAGCACTTTTTTTGGTTTACCAMCTAGAACACTTCTATAATGCTAGAATAATATAGGTCAAATGAATGGATTTAGAATGAAAAGGCATGAATTTGTCTACAGAGAATTGTGGTAYAAAGTAGAAATATAATTATCAGAGACTTTTTTCCCACTGGCTACTCTTCTAAAACTCAGCATTTATGGAGACTCTGTTTCCAATTGAGGGAGTTTTGGGGGTTTTTTTGTTGCTTATATTGTATATGCATTACTCATATATATATATATATATAATATATATATATATATATATATAAAGTAGGACTACTATAACTTCTAAAAATATAGCAGTAAACGCATTAGAATAAATATGTTAAATCTGTATGGTTGCTTTCTGAAATACTAATCTCTTGAAGCATGTTGGGATAGCTAAAAGCAGTGACTACAAAAAAGTCAGACAGATGTGCAACAAGAATCTTGAGCTATTGTKTATTGTATTCAAATACAAGGCCTCCAAATTAATAAGTGGGTCCTTTGCACTGTTATGGACACAATCCAAGCAACTTGCTCAGTGTTTTATTATTTACTGCTTGCTATTTATTAGAATGCTTGCATAGAAAGGGAAGGTTASCTCAGCTTTTTGCATTTGAACTGTGGGGTATGTTCCCTGTCTGGGAGATATTACAGCTTAACAGATGTCTCCCAGATGGTTCTGTGATCCAGTCACACACAGAAGTCAGGTCAGCAACTTCGGAAATAAAATTCAACTCACAGGAAATACTTATAGTTGATTCAGCATGCAGCAATATGACCTTTATTAGTGTTGAAGGAAAAAGAAGAGAAAAAKATTATGTACTTAGAATAGAAAGCTTTTGGTGAAAATTTTTAGTTTGGCATTCCTAGGGCTTACCCAAAAGCTTTTGGTGAAAATTTTTAGTTTGGCATTCCTAGGGCTTACCCAAA
>CADDXX010000329.1:932846-955527 GCA_902810485.1 Alauda arvensis
AAATCTGGTATTTGACCATGCATTCATCTGAATTTTTAATTAACATGTTGTTGTTTTAAACAGTAACTCGCACCCTACGCTGTCACCTTCMGATGTCTTTGAGCAGCCACAGCACGTAGGTCATAAAAAAATAGAGTTTCATATTAGTACTGAGATCCCAGCTGTTCTTCAGATAAACTCAGAGAAAGAAGAAAAAAATGGTAAGAGARTTTGTACTTCAAATGTATTTCATGTTAAAGTCATGGGGCTTCAGTATGTAAAAGGGTGCTGAAACTTACACCAGGAAATGCTTTTCTCTTATTGTATTGGAGCTTTCAACACCAAGTTGCATCATATTTGTATTTGCTGTTTTTCCCATGTTACAAGCTTTGGAAAGGATCCAGAGGATTTTCAAGGTTTCTGTCCTATGTGCTCTGTTGATTTATGGTGAATTGCACTGTCTTTTAAATGTTAGGATGCAAATGTTACAAATTTTCAGTATTTTATGGTGTAAATGAAGATACCAGGCTAGTTTCAGATTTGCCTTTTCCAGCTCTTAAGAGAGCAGCATCTGAGGGATTGCCAGCCCCATTTCTCTGGTGCATTGATTATCTGCCATAAAAATGCTGGGCAATGATAGCAATGAGGTGTGATAGCTTTTTAGAGGGTTAYGGTCAATCTGTGGTTCTTGGTACTTTACAGTAATATCCAGTTTCTTTAAGGGAAAGTAGTGGCATGGATACAGGATTGACCAGCAAGGCAAGTTTTRTGTTAACTGATGTGTGCCATGGCCTTTATTTGTACTACATGGGGTTTTAGGACTATACAGAGCATTGAMTTGCCTTACAAAGTCTGCTCTATTAGAATGTTGCTGGAAAGAGTATGGTTTTCTTGCTGCCTCTTGGTCTTGGTGTGAATAAATGTGGAAATCACTTACATAATTTGTTGAAATTTCAGACCTTTATGCAACCACAGAAGAAATCAATAATACAGGCTTTGGAAGGATTTTCCCAGCCCCTAGCTCAAATGATAAAATGGAAACTGAAGAAGAGGATGATGAAATACCATCAGAATTTATTTCTAGAAAGGATCTAGAAAAAAACAGACTTTCTAAAGAAGGTATAACTATGAGAATATATTACTTAGTAACAGCTTTTTTGATTTGTTGCAACAAATAGCTTAAATAAGTGCTTCTTTTMTTAGTTGAGCATATAGTAAGTTATTTTATACTGAACAAATGTGCCAAGTAAATGACCTGAATCATGGTTCATTTTTTTGTCTTCAAGAAATGGAAAAATACTCTGTTTTCAAAAACTACGAGCCAGGTGATCCAAATTGCAGAATATATGTGAAGAATTTAGCTAAACAAGTTCAAGAAAAGGTAGGTAAACAAGCAAATCAAATATCTGTCAGAAGGGCTTTTTCTTAGCATTTTTCTTACACACACACTTTAATTTCAGGATCTKAAGTTCATTTTTGGAAGATATGTTGATTTCCAGTCAGAGGTGGAACGCAATATGTGAGTTCATTTTGTACTTGCTTAAAATTAAGCCTTTTATATTAACTTCTATGACACTGCTGAAAACTGGTATTTTAAAAACAGCCATATTTACATTTTCTGTGTTTCTGCATAAACAGAAAATCTGTTGCACCTAAAAATCTTCATTAATGAAGATTAAGAAATAGAATTATTTTATGAACAGTGACTGAGGACCCGATCAAAACCAAAGGATTCTCCCTTAGTTTTGCTCGCGTGCTATCACGAAACCCGATCRAGACTCTATTATTTTGCCTTCATATTTTCATTCCCAGATTTGCTTTTCTTGGCTGAGACTGAATGAACTGTGCAGTTGATTGTGTGTATCTTACCTCCTACTTAGTAGTACTGCACATCAACTTGCCATCCTACAGTTTAATACTACCTTTTAGTAAATGGTTTCCCCAAGCAAAATGGTCTCYAAGGACATCATGCCTCCTTGTAGGCTTTGCTTCTGTTTCTGCTGTTTCTCCCACCTGTAGCATGAGCTGAATTTGTGCTGTGGAATCTGCAAGGTTTGCTCAACATGAGCAATTCTCTCCCCGCTGTGCCCCTAGGTTTGATATCCGCCTGATGAAAGAAGGCCGTATGAAGGGACAGGCTTTCATTGGACTGCCCAATGAGAAAGCAGCTGCCAAAGCACTAAAAGAAGTAAATGGTTATGTCTTGTTTGAAAAACCCATGGTGGTTGTATCCTTTTCTTCAGTTYACGTTCTATTCTTTGTAATCTCTGCCAATCTCTAGTTTGTTGTCATGGTGTTCTATAAAATAGAAAATGCCTTAAGAAAACCAGTCAGCATAATACAGTACACTGTTWATGGTAGCTGCAAAACACAGAGGCAGCTCTTCTGAAATAGGAAAGTAAAAGTGCTTTATTGAAGAACAGAATTCACTGGTCATCTTTGATTCTGCAAAAACAATACAAACGATAATTAACTTACATGACCACTGTATGTAWATTAAATGCAAGGTTTTTTACTTGGTTAGGTATGTGTTTACAGAATCAAGAACGTAAGAAATGTTCCTGTAGCTGGAACTGTCACTTTTTGGTTGTGTAGCACTGTGTTTTTTGTTGTGATTCCACACAAAATCACTTTCTTATTTTTCACTTAAATACCTCATTATTTCAGTTTCTTTATTTCACATTAACCCMAGCATCTGCTGCTTTTACTGTTTTTCCTCCCAAATACTGAGACATCAAAGTTAAGAGTTAACATGCTGGGTTGAAAGTTTGTGAATATCAAGCATTTCTCCTACTCTAGTTACCCTGTTTGCATCTAACCCATTCCCAGTTAGTCCTCCATATAGGCTCTCTAATAACTTCTGTACTGTGTACCACTGGGGTCCCAATCTTTGATAGACACTGTTGTTACAGTACTTCATACTGGAATTGATTCAAAGATAAAGGTCACCTAGACTAATTTGAAGAAATAATTTTTGTCTTTCTTAATTGACTTCTGCTTATCAGACACTTGTAGTCCTTAACAGGATCTTAGCAATTTGCTCGTTCAGCTAGACCAAAACAGGATGCCAATGAAGGGAAAAGGAAAAAGTAAAACACTGCACAAGGTATGGACTCCGCCTGAAAGTAAAAATAAAGGATTGGGCTGGGTAGTTTTGTTAGTGTTTGGCTGGTTTTATTTACTCTCTCTTTAACAGCTTCCTTAGGAATACTGGTGTTGGAGAGGACATGTTCCATACAAATTTCTTTTCTTAAATGTGTGCTTGTATCAGAAAAACAGAATGCAAGGTATATAGTTGGTGTAACTTTAARACTTYRCTTTTTCTTTGTTAAAAACCTCAAAGACYGATATTTTCCTAATCCTGATATCRTAGGGCACTTGTCAGTTCCTSTAATCCTTAATCTGCAAAGATAAGGAGARAAATTTTGTAGAATTGGACCACTTACCTTTTAGTAATCTTCCAGGGWGTTGGTATTGAAAAGTGTTGCCTCTTAACTGCTTCCTTTCCATCCCTGCCATTGTAAAGTGATTCTGAAGAACTGGTTCCAGCAATAAACTTCTGCTAGCTGGAAAGGATCTTTGCTGTCTTTAGAAAACGAGTTCTTAGTGGTGTTGCAGCATCCTTTAAACTTGTCTGAATTARTGAAGGATATTCTATTGGAAAATGCTGCTTAATGTTACATTGATCAAGRCTTCCTTTGTTACAGAATGTGTAGGTCCTGATTTTTGTCATTATTTAAACACGATGAGAAAGTAGCTTCTAGCAGAAAGTTATTTACCTTTAGTTCTTATAATGTGGCTTTACATCACTGCTRCCTACTATGAGTATTTCATTTATGTGAGAGTAAGTCAAGCAAAAACAGCTCTAATTYTCCTGAGTGGTTTCATGGCCTGCAAACATTTGCATAGTGAACTCTCAAATGACCAYATGAAGTAACTGGTGCAAAAATAAAAAGCATTTATTTCTCAATCTGCACCCTCTGATACATCAGCTAKCTCAAATTTAAAGGGCATTGACCTTAATTTCTGGTTACAGTTGAGATCACTGTGGTTATGCCTTCCCTTTAAACAAAATTAACTGGAATCTTAGCCTGAGTGCTTATGAAATATTACTTAACCCATGGTGTCTTTTAATCTGGAGCTTGATCCTTGTTACTCTGAAGAAAACCTGAATTTGAAATAAAGGATGTGAACAGTTGTTGATTTTTACAAACTRGCTGTAAAGCCCACAGTGTGGTTATTGTGATGATAGTATTTCTATTTTTAACAGCTACTCTGATTTTAGGTTCTTCATTCTGTMCATTGTCTAAGGATTTTTAAAATCAGATTTATGCTTATTTCCCCTGCAGCTGAGATACTATTTGGTCTTACTTCTATTCTGTGGTATTGTTTGTGGTTTGCAAAATCTGTATTTTGTCAAAGATAACTTTTTTGTAGGCTTTCTGTAGTGGTCATTGAAAAGAGAGAAAAGAGCCTTGGCTAAAGTGTTCTATTAGGATCAAGTATTTATGAGAATATTTCAGTCTTGTTTCTCACTCCTTTCTTGTTAAAAAAAAAACCCTCCTATTTGTATTACCTAGTGTCTAACAAGATGACCAAGGTTTCTTGTATTAAATAAAACYGAAGCATTTTAGCTATTGGAGAGCCCGAGAGATGAAATCTGAGCAGTTTTATTCTTTTAGGAATTCCATGTCTTTTCAACTAGTTTTGTATGTTAATTCTGAATTCATCAAACAKGCTAAATACTTTAATTGCATAAAGAAAATAACCAAAATAACCAGGTGCTTATTTGTAATTATGTTGATGGTCAACTCAGAAGAAGCCTTTTCTAGAATGAGCAAACYATACTTAGGCAAGATTTAATTGTGCACCTGAAAGTCTTCCATGAGTTACCATCTCACAGGTGTCCCTGGTGTTCTGTCCATGGGCAGAACTTCCTACTTACCTTGTCTGTTGATGTTGGAATCACAACAATGTGCCTTGGAGTTACACAGGTTTCTAGGGATCCATGAGGTTTAATTAAAAATATTYGTTGCATTTCCCAAGTAATGGTTAAGCTGAACCCTAGTTCTGCATGAGTCTTTTTCTGTTCCTGCTGGAATATTCTGATGGATGCTGATTTATGATGCAAAATTCCATGATAAAAACCAGAGTCTGGTGTTGTTGTGGGTTTTTTGGTGTTTTTTTTAAACTTATTTTTTTCTGCATAGGCTTTACCTTTTATTTTTTGACAAAATAATACATATGGTTTATAAAAATACTACAGAACTCCTTGCTGGCTGAAATGTCTTTTTATTGATGAACTGGCAAAAAGTTCACCTAAAGTGGCTTTTTCCTGTTGCTAAACTACAACTTTTTGGGAGAAGAGTTATGTGGAAGAAACTGATGTTGAGAGGTCTCCAGCTTCTTCATAGGGAAGAAGTGGCTTGAAAGCTGGCATTAAAGGGAAACATGATTGGGTTTTGGACCTGATGGAAATAAAGTGAGTCTGGAAAATGGCAAAGACTTGAAGGAGATGGAAAATCTGCTGGTGTCATAATAGTTCAAGCTATCAAAAAATGTATTTACTTTTGAATATGARGTTCAGTGTTGATGGACTCATCAGTCCTCATTAAATCTTATCAGGGGTTAGAACTGTTTTTTATCAAAGAGGCATATTTGCATTTTTTTACTAGGTAACATAAAGTTATGTGTGTGCAATACTGAGAATCAAGTAAAATTAAACCACATTCTGCTGTTCTTCTTTAGAAACATTCCTGCGTAAATACTGCAGTAATACTGTCATGCAGAGTGTATCCTTTCTTGTTGTATCCTTTTTTGTGCAATGTTTCCTGTAGCACTCAACTGCATCTTAAGTTTTCATAGAGAGTAGGTGTGGGGAGGAGTTAACATGTTCTAAGCTTGAGCTAATCAATAATTTTAAAAAGCAAGTTTTTCAGGGGGGAAAAAAGAAACCAGTGAGTTGTCTGTGTTGTGAATAGGCACAATGAAGGTTCTTAGTCTTAAAATGTGGCCTTCTCCTTCCTCAGATACCCTAACTAATTTGTGGTCCTATTCCTTAGTGGCACAGTTCTGGCTCATACCAGCTGATCTATGTGAAGTTGTGCTGAGCTCACACTGACCAAGTTACCTTGTTTTTCTTTAAATGCATATTAATATAATAATATGTTGGCTAAAATATGTTGCAGAGCAGTCTTAATATTAAAGGGTTGACCAGTATTTTAGATAATTTAATGATTACTGTTGTCCTGGTACATGAGAAACAATCTGGAGTTGATTTAGTTTACACATTCCTTACTTTGTCTTTTTTGAATAAAGAAGAAAACTAATATCTTGCAATTAAATATTTGGAGCTGGACTAATAATCAACTATTAATCACTGYTATCTTTTTGTTGGTTGTTTGGGTTTTGTTAGATTGCTCTTTGCACTGAGGTAGTGTTGTTGCTAGTGACTTACATGTTTCCTGTGGGTTTCATACTACATYACTGTTTAACTTTCTATAATTTAAAATTAATACAGCCTGCATTTATTAAGATGTATTTTTCACAGACATTGAGCACTTTTTAAAACACTAAGCATCTTTCAATTGAGTTGTCAAAGCCAGTATAAGGCTGCTATTTTTTGGTAGTTCTTACTTTTAACATGCCTTTGTGATGTTCCAGGTCCCTTTTGTGTTCCATCTCTTTCAAGCATTATCAAGTTGGGGAAGAAGCAGTGTAATCATCAGGACTCTTGAACTGTGCGTAGTAGCATTTCTAAAGTATTTAAGGCAGAGAATACATTTTACCATCTTAAAGATTCCACCTATCTTTAAATATCACAAGACTTACTTCATAAATGTATGTTATATTGCTTGTGAAATCTAATAAATTATTTCCCTTCTCTTCATTTTGCTGCCTTCTTTTCATTTTGACRTTTATTCTTGGGGTTTTGAGTGGGACAGATCTTCTTGTCTTGGAGACCAAGCAGAAGGACTGGTCCATTGGTCTAAATTTGTAGTGTGAAACTGGGCACTGTTGTTCCTCAGTAATTAACTTGAATTGTTCATCTTGAAAACTGCCACTGGTGAGACTGAAGTCATTAAAACCAGCGTAGCAGTTAAACTGGTGTAGGTGTGGTCCTTGCCCTGTTGAGGGTGGTAACAGTGGTCACATAGGAGGATTTGCTACATATTGGGCTGCTTAGTGGACTGTCTAAAGCCATGTGGGGAACACTGCAATGACATTTAATTGACAAGAGATCCTAGTCCAGTGGACTTAAAAAACAAGTTATTCCATAAATGACAGAATGATAGTTGATGGTGTGGGAGCTGGCTGGTGTAAAAGATTTATTTTTTCATTATTCCAGCTGYAAACAGTCTAAATCACTAGTATTGGTGGGTGGACCAAACTAAGTCTGTCTTTGCTTTTTTTTTTTTTTTCAATATGAACTGGCTTAGCAGATTGCTTTAAAATGCTTTGACTGGAATTATTCTTAGCTTACTTGCTACATTCCCATGGGACTCTGTAACTGTTCGTTCAATCCTAGAGGGCTTTTTCAACTTTAAAGCTTCTGTGGTTCTACAGTAATATGTCCTAACACCCACGTTGAGCTATGCGTACCGGWCCAGAGCCCCACAAGTGAATTTTCAAGCCGCCGAAGTAGGGTAACAGCAAGGCGGTGCTGTGCTCATAGACTAAAACACTTACTAACAAAGCGCGGGAAGCGTAG
This sequence comes from Alauda arvensis, assembly GCA_902810485.1. NCBI lineage: Eukaryota > Metazoa > Chordata > Aves > Passeriformes > Alaudidae > Alauda > Alauda arvensis. The sequence goes on from CADDXX010000329.1 coordinate 940,537, forward strand.
GCAGGCAGAGCCGTACGCAGGCAGAGCCGTACCCTGTGGCGCAGCCCGTACTGCGGGCGGGGCCGGGCTCGCTGTGCCGGGCTCGCTGTGCCGGGCGGCCCGGCGGAAGGGGCGGCCCTGCGCTGAGCCGGAGCCCTGCGGGGAGCTCCGGGCCGGGCTGCTCCGCCTGCACCGAACACGGGGCTGCTGAGCGGGGGGGGTTCTCTGGGGAGCCGCCAGAAGGGACAGAGCGCTACTGTGCTCCCCTGTGCCAGCCTTTAGCAGCCGCAGCTCGGGCAGTTCAGCGTCGGACGTCCCGCAGATGTCAGAGCGGTGGCAGGTGTGTTGGAGGTGGCGGCTGGGCKTCACAGCTCAGCCCATAACCCAGCTGAGGGCAAGGTGACCCGAGTTCCTGTGCTGGCCCAGACAGCAGTAGGGCTCTGCAGAGACACTCCGCTCCCAGGTTCTCTGCAGTGCAGTGTTGCTCTTTTCCACGTGGCCTCTTACCATTTTTCCTAGTTTCAAAAACATTCTGAGGCTAAAGCCTTCCGGTGAGGATTTCAACATCCCCGTTGTCTTACTATTGCTTGTATTGAAGGCAGAGCAGCCATAGCCCTGTTTCAGAGAAATGAAAATCTCCATCGAGTCTTGATGCACTAGGCTTTGGAGCTGGTTGGGTTAAGGTACACTATTCTTATCASTTTCTGTAATTTGCTGCTTTGTGTATTTACTGCTGTAAGTAAAACTTGCCAATCTGATAAATGRCTTCCCTCATCAGAGAAGGTGGATTTTCTTAGCTCATTTTCTCTTAATGTTTGTTCTATCAGGGCCAAAAAACATTCCTTCATGAAATGGGAGCACGCAGAACACCTGCTTGTGGCTGAAATTTAATCTGTATACTTTACTGAAGACCTACAATTAAATAATTGTATTTAACTTATTTTGTTCACTAGCAGAAAAGCAAGCTAAAGCTAAATATACCAAATGCTTAGTTCTAAATAACTGCCTGCTTTTGAAGAACAGTGGCAGCTGATAGCAGTGGGCTCTGGAAGGCAGGTTCTAAACTTACAAACTGGTATATTTTGTGCCGAATTTGCTCCAGATAGTGCTCTACTACTGAGAGATATGGATCATCCTTTCCTTGAAGCAGAAATGAGGGGAGTTTTGTAGAGGTCATGTAAAATGTTATATAAACTTATGTCTGGATAACTGTATCCCAGCAGGTTGGAGTTTTCAGCAGTGCATTCCCAAGTGCATGTTAAATCAGGAAAAGCACTGGTTTCCCTCACATAGCAAACCTGAGGACCCTTGTGTTCATGTTTAAACCTTCACCTGAGGTGTTTGGTTTCCCCTGTGACAGGAATCTCTCTGCTCTCTGTTTTTTTCTGTAAGGTAACTTTTTATAAAGAACAGATACAGGAAAGTAACAAGACTCTTTATAATACTAGGGGAAGTATTAGTTCAGCCATTTGTTTGAAGAAGCTTTTGTAGGACTATTTGTATCTCAGACTCTCTAAATCAACTTCTAAATGTGGAGTGTGAAATAAGGTTCTCAATAGAGTAAACAGATAGTTGTTTAGTTTCTGGTTTGTTGTGTGTTGTATCTCTCTAGGTGAGAAAAATGAAAGGCARTTTTAAAAWAAGGATTGTTGTCTTTGTTTGTCCCTAAGTAAATACAAATAGGAATATGAGCTGGAAATGCAGTTCCTAGCCTAGCTTATCAGAAGGGAATGTAGCTGGTTTCAAGCCTCTGGAAAGCTCCTTTTGCAGAACTCAGTACCTGGGCACTCAGAAGGAGATTTCTTGGTCATRGAGCTTCACAGCACTTTTAACATCTGCATGCCATTGCCCATGTTCTTAAAAGGAGAATATCTCCACACAAATCAAACAAGTGTGCAGAGATCAGACATTTAGCATTTCTGGGTTTGAGTCACTATAAGTAATCATTTCTGTATCTGGGAGATCTTCCAGGTTTAGGACTGTTGTTTGTATGACAGATGTCATGCATGTCATGAATGGCAGACTCACATATGTTAAACYTCCAAAATATGTGGAGTTTCATAACAAATCATGGTAAGAAATATGCTGCCTCTACAAGATCTTGTCCAARTAAGTTGTAGCAACACCATTTTCAAAAAAAAGATGCCTCTCAAGCATAAATAGAAATGTAAAATAATATACATTAAATTGAGAAAAAAAAAATGTCCATTTCAGTCTGTGTAAGTATTCCTTTGTCCTTTGGGGTAGTTTTTGGCTTTATACTAATAAAACCACAACTTTTGCATTCTGGAGGCAGCCTGCATTAGGCAACATCCGAATTTTAACTTCATGAAAACAAAGTAACTATTAGTATGGGAATTTGATGCAGTTTAGATAAAACCCAGTTCTCATACAAAATGACAAGTMAATAAATATGATGCCAGAGATGGGTGTTTACCTTTAAATGTGTATTTTCTGATGTGTACTTTACCCTCTTGCAGGAACATTGACAGCAAGTAAGAAGAGCACAGCTGCTCACAGAGCACTGGATGGGGATCTATATTTTGCTGCTGATTGCAGGGCTTTGCTGGGGGCAGTACAACCCCAACACTCTCCCTAAGAGAACCTCTATTGTGCATCTCTTTGAATGGCGCTGGAGTGACATTGCTCAGGAGTGTGAACGCTACTTAGCTCCTCATGGRTTTGGAGGAGTTCAGGTATGTCTGTTCCTTTTAGTGAGTAGTAAAATTGCCTCACAGATGATAATTTGTTTTTCACAGAAAATGTTCAATTTGTCGAAGGACAGGTAGGTACTGAATAAGAAAAATAGAAATTGGTAATGCAGGTAGTAAATGCTGACAGATATATTCTTCAGTTATCATCAAGTAAGCAGGAATTTATTTCCTTGCTCCAAAGTGCATGTTTTGCAGTCTGTGCTATTACACTTAGAAGAATTAGAATTGCATGTCACTTGCTAAATTTTTTTTTTACTGCTGTGAAGAGTAACCTGTGCTTATCTGCTTGATATTATTTAAATCAAGGGAAGCTCTTAAGAGCTAGATAAATGTAAARTGGAACTATGACTGAACAAAGGACTTCCAAGGAGAACAAAAAAGTGCTGAAGGTTTTAAATAATTAAGTATGAAAGGCTGCTAATTGTGTTCATCCAAACTGGTGAGTTTCTCTCTGTAAAGCACAGTGTAAGCCACTAAGAGACCCTTCTTTGCAGGAATCTGGTGTAAGCAGGCAGAAGTGAACTGAGCACATGTTCTGATGAAGGTGTCCCTGTGTGAGTCAGTTGTGTCTGAACAACAGAGACATGTTCCTGTGGAACCAGTACTGGCACTAGGGTGGGGTAGCATGGCAGGAGAACAGCCACTTATCAAAGTATTTGAGTTTGCCTGTCAGATTGCTCAGGAAAAATTGGTGTGAAGTCTGCCTGGTTTTTTGTAGCCCAAGAGATTGCAAGCTGGCCTGTGTGAGAACTTTCCCATAATTTTTCAAATAGTCATCTTCTCTTTGCAATCTTCTTTCCAGGCAAACAGACCAGATGGATTTTAAACTGATTTCTCAGACTGTGGCCTGTGCCTGTTTATCTTTTTAATTCATTCTGTGGCAAGGTCTCAGGAAGTTTCTTTTAGATWACTTGCTGAAGGTCAGGAAGGTGTGGCAGCTAAGAGGCTGTAGGGATCTTTGAGAAATGGTTGGATCAGGTTGTTATACCCAGAGGCCTGGAGGTAGCAGCAAAAGCTTGTTGCCTAAAATGTATCCTGAAAAGTCTGTAAAAGGAAAGAGTCATAACTCACCTGAAAATTTACAAGAATTAGGTCAAGAATGTGTTCATCCAAAACATTGCAAAAATGGGAAGTTGGATCAATTTTAAAGGCAGGATGTTACATTAGTTGTTATGAAGTCACTTCCTTCCTGCTGACCTARTTCTTCAATTGCAGATGCTTTCAGATGCTTTTGAAGCTTGCAGTCGCAAAGATAATTAAGACACTGTTCATGGACCTGATTTTTGTACTGGCCTGTTGAAGGCCAGGGCTAGGTCTTCTATTTCCAGCCTACTACAGTGTAAGCAGAGGATGCTGAGGATCTAAATGGGTTATGTTCTTTCTCTAAAAATACTGGGCAAACAGATTAACCATTATCAGTATCCTATTACCAAGTGCCATTGTTTTATTCACAGATTTCACCCCCAAATGAAAATGTCATCGTTACTGACCCCCAGCAACCATGGTGGGAAAGATACCAGCCTGTCAGCTACAAGCTGTGCTCAAGATCTGGAAATGAAACTGAATTTAGAGACATGGTGACCAGGTGCAACAATGTTGGAGTAAGTACTTTTRAAACCTTCTGGTGTTTGCAATGCAAGGATATAGCCAAGCAGTGATTCTACAATTAAAAAAAAATGGATGCAGTGTTACCTGTCTGTCTGTTGAGCTGCCTGTTTTATCATCCCTGCTGTATGCTAATAAAAAAATTGAAGAAAATGTTGGGTGAAGCAAGCAAGCAGAAATAGGGGGATAGGGCAGGAGGTATGGGAGAGAGAACATTAATTAGTGGTGCTGTGGGAAGTAGCTTTTTCAAATTGGTATGTGGATACTGTTCTCTAGGTGCACATTTATGTGGATGCAGTAATCAACCATATGTGTGGAGCTAATGCTGGGGCTGGTGACCATGCTACTTGTGGAAGCTATTTCAATGCAAAGACTGAAGATTTCCCAGCTGTGCCCTATTCTGTCTGGGACTTTAATGATCGTAAATGTAAATCCAGAAGTGGAAACATTGAGAATTATCATGATATATCTCAGGTAAACCTACAACTATGGTTTTCATGTACATCTGTTCCTGTGCTGTGGTTTCTTTGCTCTCATTTACAGTGAGACAYTTTTTGAAAGGAATAAAGAAAGCCTCATGAAAAGCCATCCAAATTAATGACAGAGGTTAGTGTTGCTATCAGGAACACCACTTCTTAAAGGGATAGCTGTACTTGAGACAATGGTTCAATTTCAGATTCAGACAAATGTGTTTAGATAATTAATAAAGACAATTTAAAGCTCATAAAATCTCTTTAGTGTGTTAGAAAAGGTAGAACTTTTATCATAGTTGGAAGTTTTCCTTGGTCTCAATTTCAGAAAAGAGGGGTAAATGCAATTTCTTATTACAGCTTCTGTGTAGATGACTTTCCAAAGGAAGGATATGCATGGAAAACAAAGGCTGCTGAAGGTTTTATTTGGCATTGTAATATTGCAAAGAACATTCCGAACGTGTGTAGAACACTGCATTAAGTTCGTGAGGTGGCAAGTGTTTGATGTCAGCACTTGTGGCAGGTCCGGGACTGCCGGCTGGTGAGCCTGCTGGATCTGGCTCTGGGCAAGGACTACGTGCGCTCCAGGGTGGCCGCGTACCTGAACCGCCTCATCGAGCTGGGTGTGGCGGGCTTCCGCATCGACGCTGCCAAGCACGTGTGGCCTGCCGACCTCAAAGCCATCTTGGACAAGCTGAAAGATCTCAATACTCAGTGGTTTCCTGCAGGGACTAARCCTTTCATTTACCAGGAGGTAATCTTTGTGAAGTAAAACTAAAAAAAATAAATGTAATTCTTGCAGGCCCGGTACAGGCTGGGTCACACATGGCAATGTTTTGCACGGGCTGAGCCCAAGCACATCTACAGAAACCATCCTCAACCATAATCTACAAATATCTAATCTTCCCATAAATGGTATTTGATGTGCAAAATGTGTTGGACCTTCTGGAATTAGGTAACCTGGAAATTTTAGTGACATGAAATTTACTGCATTGAAGTTAGTGTACAAATTCTGTTGGTTTAAAAAAGAGATTTAATTTCCTGAATTTTAAATTCTGGATAACAAATTGCAACAGAAGACATWAATGTTGATTATGGTCTGAAACTTTATTTTCCAATGGTGTAACAACTATTACTTGATATTCTGAATTTGTGCTTTTAGTTTGAAAAACAAATTGGAACAAGCAGGTAACTGTTTGTTTCTGTCAGCAGAAGCTAAACTTGCTGCACACATTTTATTAAATTAGTATCTTGCCTGCAATGTGTAGACAGAAACATTCTTCAGCTCCATAGTGAAAGGATGCAGCCCAGCTGCTGGAAGCAGAGGCACTGGTGACCGTATTAAGTATAAGCCAAGCCTTAATCATGGGTAAGTGATCAGTCAGGGCATGGAGATAAAGGATAGAGATGGTAAAGAGGTTCACAGCTGGGCTGAGCTAAAAGGGGAAAATAGCCTTACATACAATTTTGCAAAGGCAAATAAAATAATTAGCTGAAGTACTGTCCCCTTATTTAAAGCAATTTCTAAAGCAATGTCTTTTATGTATTTRGTTTTTGAGTAGAATGAAATGCTCTACCTTTCCTGTACCAGGTGATTGACTTGGGTGGAGAGCCCATCACCGGCAGCCAATACTTTGGAAACGGCCGAGTGACAGAATTCAAATACGGTGCCAAAYTGGGGACAGTGATCCGCAAGTGGAACGGAGAGAAGATGGCCTACTTAAAGTAAGGATGAAGGTGCTGCAACTTACCCAGGATTCACTGGGTAATTACCAATTACCAATGTCCATTACCAATTGGACACACCAATTGACTGGGTAGCTTCAAGTCTGTGTTTCTGTTTAGGAACTGGGGAGAAGGCTGGGGCTTTGTGCCTTCGGACAGAGCGCTGGTCTTTGTGGATAATCACGACAACCAGAGAGGACACGGGGCCGGTGGAGCTTCTRTTCTTACCTTCTGGGATGCCAGGTGAGGGATTGCTCTTGTCTGGGASATGCTTCTTGCTTTTGCTTGTTTGTGTGTGTGTTCTCTGKCAGSTTCCTCCTKCCMAGTCTCATTCCTTGTTTGTCCAACAAACAGGCTCTACAAAATGGCCGTTGGTTTCATGCTTGCCCATCCGTATGGCTTCACACGTGTGATGTCAAGTTATCGCTGGCCAAGATACTTTGAAAATGGAAAGGTGAGTTATGAATGCTGAGGATGCATCCATGGGAATTATGGGTCAGGAGAGGGCCAGAGAAGGAGTCCAGTGCATTTCAGTTTGATTTCCCTGTCTGATGCTGGGTGCAGCCGGTGAAACTTTGCTGCTCCCTCTAGGTTTGCTGTGCAGAGGGGCTGTCTGCATTGTCAGTCAGAAGATCTGAACCTGTCTTTTTCCAATGACAGGACATCAATGACTGGGTTGGACCCCCAAGTAACCCGGATGGCTCCACAAAGACCGTTACCATCAACCCAGACACCACCTGTGGCAACGACTGGGTTTGTGAACATCGCTGGCGTCAGATCAGGTAGGGCACTGGGCAGAAACAAGAAGTAACAGCAGCTGCTCTTGCTCACTGCTCCATGTGGCTTTAGAGCTGTTGCAGGTGCAGTGACAGGCATTGCTTGTGTTTTCAGGAACATGGTGATCTTCCGTAATGTGGTGGATGGTGAGCCTTTCTCCAACTGGTGGGATAATGGCAGCAATCAAGTGGCTTTTGGCCGTGGTAATAAAGGCTTCATCATCTTCAATAATGATGACCAGTGAGTAAGAGGGAAATAAATTATAATTCATTATGGTTCTAAGGAAATTATTATGTATCAAAAATGTATTTWAAAAAACTAGTTAGTGGYGAAACCTTTTAAGGTGTTGCTTGCTTGAATAGGTCTTTCTAATGGATGCCTCAGTTGCTAACAATTTAAACTTAGCATTTTCCACTCTATCATARACACTCCTCACTCTTTGTAGTTTAGGCCTTATACTTTGGTCTTTCTGTTTCTCAGTTTTAAAGCTGGCTGTGTCACTGGCCTGGTCAGCCARCAAAGTCTAAATATATAGAAGTGAGGGAACTTGTAAACTCAGAAATATGTTCCAGCTGTGACATTTTAAGAACTGTATTGGAATCTTTTATGCAAGAATGAGATGATAAGAGAATTGGGAGTATGTCAGGGCTGTAATAATTAGGTGTAGGTTGTGATGATGAGCAATTTGAAGCATGTAGTGATTGAACAGATTCTGCAGTATTCAGTGAAGTGCTAGAGGGAAAAACTCCACAATTACTTAACATCTGAGGTCTCTAGTATGATTTGAAGAGCATTTTAGAGTGCTCACAATGCTTACTGCACTTCATTCTTTTCCAAAGGTCCTTGAATGTATCACTGCAGACCGGTCTGCCTGCTGGGACTTACTGTGATGTCATTTCTGGGCAAAAGGAAGGTGACTTCTGTACAGCAGCTGAAGTTCATGTTGCTGCTGATGGCATGGCTAATTTCCTGATTGGGAATGAAGATGAAGACCCATTCATTGCCATTCATGTTGATGCTAAATTGTAACCAGATGTGTTGTGCATGTGGTGTTCCTTCTCCTCTGTATCTTTATTAAAAGCAGACAGATGTGCAGAATGTCCTGGCTCTCAGCACTGCATGAACTGAGACAGAGCTAAGTGTGTTAGCTGTAATACTAATGAAATAGTGAGCAGCTGCTGTACAGAGATGGGAACTCGTGGTGCCAGTGTAGATCTGGGAGTGGTGCTCTACATGTGTGCATTTGTAAGTGCACTTTATTCAGTTAAGGTACTAATAAAAAAAATGGAAGGAGAAGGTTGACATTATTAAATTTAAAATTGGGCTGCTCTGTGCCTAAGTGTAAATGTAGTTCTCTTTAGGGGCAAACAAGCTTGGGAATTGACAGGATATCCAGAAACTGAAAGAAGACCCCTTTGTGCTGACTTTTAAGTCAGCATTTTTTTGCAAGCTGCTTGAACAGTCACAGCCTGCAGAGCCTTTCAGGGGAGGGTTCCCAGTCCCCTTTGCCAGTGGCTTTTCTATCTATTGCATCAGGTTATTGAGAATGGGTGCATCTTGTTCTTGACTGACAGCAGCATATTTTTCACTGGAAAATACATGCCATTGGAAACTGAAAGTCATGCAGTGACATTCCATCACCTCAGTGGGACTCCACAGGGAATGGTGATGTAAAATTTAACTTCAGGCACATTTGGTTGCTCTTAGTAATAGTGAGGAATGAGGGAGTCAGTTTTTACTGAATTGATAATCACAAGGTGCAATCACTCACTGTGAGTAGGCAAGGTCATTTGTAGTAATTTACTATTTCATTACAGTAGTGGGAAAAGAGGCCTTTAATAAGGTCTGTGATAAGAAAATGAACAGGTGCAAAAGTGGGACCGGCGTGTGTGTTTTGTCCTTGAAGAGCAGATCTGGGAAGGAGAAGGATGCATGTGGCACACTGGCATGGCTAGGTTCAGAAAGAACACACCAGAGGCACTTCAGGTATGAAGGGGCCTACCACCAGTATAGTTATTCCTCAACTGTGGAGGGACAAATGCAACCGAGCAGAAAATACCCCTACAGGATGGGGTGAGGAACGCCCAAAGGCCCATGCCTTTGTTAATATTTCTTAGGTTTCGTTTTTCTATTGGTTTGTCAAGTTATGTCACCCTGTTCAGCCCCCATTTACCATATATGCACCCCTCCTAGAATGTTCTTCCTTCCCTTGGACCCCATGGGGTTATTTTTGCCACAGTTCCCCACCCCTGTGATCCTATTAGTCCCCCCAGTCCCTAGCCACCCCACCATTCTTCCTTGTCCCTGGATTTGATTTGAGGCTGTTCACGTCCCTGATGTCCCTGGACCCATTCCTGCCTGTGTTCTGAATAAACARTCTTTGGATATCCAAACGAGAACCCATCTCTTTGCCTTTATCCTCAGCCTTTCTTAGCAGTGTGCTCTGGGCCCCGAAAGCACAGCTCACTCTCAGGGACATGCTGTCACATGATGCTACAGAAGTGCACTGATGTTTCTTTTCTCCTGGAGTCACTGACCTTTTTTTGGAGCTCTTTTTCCCTCACAGGTATTCATCAAATGCCAGTGATTTTCTAGTCTTTGATGCTCTTGGAGCATTGTTTTCTTGTTAGTATGACTCAGGTTTGTTCATGGAGGATTGTTATTGAGACATTTATCTTATAAGTCAGTTCCAAATGAAGACCTGAAATCATTTTGTAAAGAAAAGTCTTTTCAAAACACCTTTTCTTAGAAGGAGGAAATTTTAGGAAATGCAAGAAAGGACTTGGAGCACAGCTCTAGCTTTCAAATTCAGTTATGTGTCAGGCAGATAAAACTCATCTGGACTGTCATTTGCATTTGATTTTGGGTTTTGTTCCTTGACTCAGATGAATCATTGATCACTTAAAATGAAATGAAACCTTATGCAGAGTTTCTGTTGGAGAGGCAAATGCAGCTCTGATCACTTTCCATCAGCTGCTCTGCTCAGATGGCTCTGAGGATGGACATGCTGCTGGCCAAAACTGAGCCATTGAGAGAGGTTGGTAATGCCTCTGTGCTGACATATTTAAGAAGAAAAAGTCATGTGGTTTTTCTTCTAGTCAGAAAAGTGAGAACATGTGAGGAGAAACAACGTGGAGACACCAACGTCAGTGCAGAAGGAGGAGCAGGAACTGCTCCAGGTGCCAAAGCTGAGATTCCTCTGCAAGATGTGGTGAGACCATGGTGAAGCAGCTGTGCCCCTGCAGCCCCTGGGGATTCAGGGGGGTTGCAGAGATCCACCCGCAGCCCATGGGGATCCATGTGGGATGCAGAGATCCACCCACAGCCCCTAGGGAAGGTGCCCGTGCTGGAGCTGGTGGATGCCTGGAGGAGGCTGTGATCCAGTGGGAGACCTGGTGGAGAGAGGGCCCTTGCTTCCAGGCTGGAGCAGCCTGTCCTTGAAGGACAGCACCCCGTGGAAAGAGTGACCCACGTCACAGCTGTTTTGGAAGGGCTGTGTGCCCGTGGGAGGGACTCACACACTGCAGCAGGTGCAGTTTGGCTGCTGCTTGTGAGAGTGGACCCAGGCTGGAGAAATTCCCAGAGAGCTGTCTCCCGTGGGAGGGACCCCACAGCCCCACAGGGAAAGACTCTTCTCCCAGAGCAGCAGAAGAAAATCTCAGTGAACTGACCAAAACACCAATGCCCTCTCTCCCTTCACTGTTGGAAGGAGGGAGGGCCTGGGGGAAAAAGGTGTTTTAAGGGCTTCTTTTACTTCTCATTATCCTCCTCTGATTCTGTGAGTAACAAACCCACTTTGCAACATTAAGATGAAACTACTTTGCCCTTCAAGTGTTTTCTCCCGGTCCTTACCTCACTCCTGAGCCTTTTGTTCATTTCTTTTCCCCTCTCTGCTGCTCAGCTGTAGCRGGGGGATGAGTGAGGGACTCTCGTGGGAGCCTGACTCTGGGCCAGGCTCAGACCATGACAGTTGTTCATACCCTGGTCTGAACTCYATCTAATCCTGAGAGCAAGACACCTCTGAATGCTGGCAAACTCATTAATTCTCCTAATGCTGTTAGATTTCCAGTCATCTTTCAATCACCTCCCACTCCTTTTGCCTTCCAGAGACCCCTTTGAGGGCCTGTGTGTTATGTTTTGGAACACTTCTGAAAAAGTATCTTTGTTGGCATGATTGGAAARAGTGCAGTTCTGGATTTGGGTGCACTGCTCACTGACCATGTGGTTTATGACGGCATGTAATCATTGTGAAAAAGGTATTTTATCTTCAGCTGTTGGGTAATACAGGAAAAAAACAAACCAAAGGAATGATATTGAGCTAGCTGTCTAAATAATAACTGATAGCATTGATTCATGTGAATTTCAACACCTGCTGCAGAACTTGGTCATCTTGCAGGCACATAAATAGCCAGTGAAGAGAGCACAGCCTTACACTGACGGCACCATGCAACTCCTCCTCCTCCTCCTYGCAGCCKCAGGGCTCTGCTGGGGGCAGTACAACCCCAACACTTACCCTAAGAGAACCTCTATTGTGCATCTCTTTGAATGGCGCTGGAGTGACATTGCTCAGGAGTGTGAACGCTACTTAGCTCCTCATGGATTTGGAGGAGTTCAGGTGAGTTGTTTCCTGTGAGTAGTAGGAAAATGGCATTGTAATATTTTATTAATAAGTCAAAATGCCCAAGTTGGAGACAGTCATCTCCAAGTAACTGCTGCTGAGGAGGGAAGGTTGGAAGTAGTAGCTGCTTTTAGTAGCAACCCTCACCCTGCAGGACCAATGAATGATGGTGTATGTCTAGCAGAATCATTATGGAGGGGCATGCTTTCCCCTGGAAGGCTTCCTCTAAAAGATAAGTAGAAGGTAAAGCCCTTTACCTTTTTCTAAAGGAAGTATGGAAGCAGTGAGGTTTGGCATCCCTAAGGCTGTCACTGTTACAGGTAAAAATAATTCTGTGGCTTCAGCCCTTCCATGCACATGTCCTTAAAAGCAGGCCCATGCTGGACCTGGGCAACCCACAGGAACGAACCAAAATAYCCTTCTTGCCAGTGTACTAGACAGACATCTCACAGACCTGAACTTCTGCTGTGGGAGAGAGACTGGGTTGGGTACTAACTTTCCTTTGAGGGCAGAAGTCCTGAGTGCARATTTTGCCCTTAAAATGCTGAAATGAAACAATTTGATTTTTTATCAAAGTACACTACTTCATCTGCAGGTTTCACCTCCCAATGAAAATATTGTCATTACCAACCCAAACAGACCCTGGTGGGAAAGATACCAGCCCATTAGCTACAAGATCTGTTCTCGATCAGGAAATGAAGATGAATTCAGAGACATGGTGACCAGATGCAACAATGTTGGAGTAAGTGCCTTGATAATTTGTGTCTGATACAGCAAGAAGTGCTGTATCAGCTGAGGGAAGGTACTGAGAAGGGGGTGTAAACTGATAAGAAACTGAAAGGGACTGAAATTAAAATTACCTTAATAGTGATGTGATAGAGCCCTGGCTATCACTTCACGTTTGCTACAAATCATACTGAAATGCACATATTGCTTTTCCAGGTTCGTATCTATGTGGATGCTGTTGTCAACCATATGTGTGGGGCTGCAGGTGGCTCAGGCACACATTCTACCTGTGGAAGCTATTTTAATACTGGAAACAGAGATTTTCCAGCTGTACCATACTCTGGCTGGGATTTCAATGATGGCAAATGTCACACTGCAAGTGGAGAAATTGAAAATTATGGTGATATGTATCAGGTAATTTCCCCTGGCAAAATGTTCAAATCTTTTTCTGTTTTTTGGGGKTTTTTTTTGACATATTCTGTTAACTAGAGTAAAATCAAATGGTGTAGTGCCTCACAAAACCTGTGCTTAGTCACTTGACAAGTGAATGACRTAGTGACCGTAGGTATGTGTGGCACAAAATATTCTAAGTACTGAGTAATCAAGAACCTAAGTGCAAAAGTTTGCTCCTGAACTGAGCCCTGTGCACTCAGCTCAGCCTGTGAGCTCACTTTTATAGCTGATAAACTCATTTGAGCATGATGAGGAGCGCGGTTGGAAAATTGTCAGCAGTGCAGGGTGGTGCCCTGGTTACCATTTACTGGTTTTTGTCCTTAGACTATGTAGCAGTTCTTTCTCAAATTCCCCTTCAGCCACTTTGCAACAATACCTCTTACGTTTCTGCACTTGAAGTGCTTGTCTTTCATAGGTTCAGCTGGCTTGTGCTATGGTAATCCCTATAAAAAACATCTCAAATCCTGGATTAGAACAAGTTAAAGCTATTTCCATCACAATGTGCACTCCCAGTTCCTTTGGACTAGACCATCATGTTTAATGTTGCAGTGAACTCCTCCCTTACCCCCTGCTCTGGCTTGGACTTACCCAGAGACTGCAGTCCCTCACTGGAAGGCAGGTGTTCAGCTGTCTCCAAGATAGTAGGGCTTTATCATGTGCAGTGGTGACTTGCAAAGACAAAAGCCTTTACTCTGGATATCACTCCCTTTCTTCTTCCCAATCCAATACAACCTCATTAACCACCACCCCACATCCACCCTCCTTTGGTGTAATATACAGATATCTGTTTTTTTTTCCTTTTCTGTTGCACAGGTCCGGGACTGCCGCTTGAGTGGCCTTCTGGATCTGGCCCTGGAGAAGGACTATGTCCGCTCAAAGGTTGCTGAGTACCTGAACCATCTCATTGACATCGGTGTAGCAGGGTTCCGCCTCGATGCTTCCAAGCACATGTGGCCTGGGGACATCAGAGCATTTCTGGACAAGCTGAAAGATCTGAATACTCAGTGGTTTCCTGCAGGAACTAAACCTTTCATTTACCAAGAGGTAACCTCCACGTTTTCTCTTTCATGTTTCTCTTTGTCTTTTATATCTCTTTTGCCTCCTCCTTCAGAGAGGCAACAATACATCTCCATCCAATTTACCCTAGAAGGAGCTCACAATTTACTTAGAGCAGCCCTGCAGACAGAGGTAGTTTTGATTTTTGAAAATGACAATCTGTTGTTGAGGCAATCAGCTTTACCTTTCCTTTCTTCTGTCATGTCTTATTGACTTTGTGTCGCTCTAAACAGCACAAATGCATAAATAGTTTCTTCTCAATGTAAAGAAAGAATCATGTTGAGTTCTGTACATTGCATGGTTGGTTTTTGTGAGACAAGAAGGGATGCAGGTTTTCTTTCCTGTACCAGGTGATTGACTTGGGTGGAGAGCCCATCACCGGCAGCCAATACTTTGGAAACGGCCGAGTGACAGAATTCAAATACGGTGCCAAACTGGGGACAGTGATCCGCAAGTGGAACGGAGAGAAGATGGCCTACTTAAAGTAAGGATGAAGGTGCTGCAACTTACCCAGGATTCACTGGACACACCAATTGACAGGGTAGCTTCAAGTCTGTGTTTCTGTTTAGGAACTGGGGAGAAGGCTGGGGCTTTGTGCCTTCSGACAGAGCGCTGGTCTTTGTGGATAATCACGACAACCAGAGAGGACACGGGGCYGGTGGAGCTTCTATTCTTACCTTCTGGGATGCCAGGTGAGGGATTGCTCTTGTCTGGGAGATGCTTCTTGCTTTTGCTTGTTTGTGTGTGTGTTCTCTGGCAGGTTCCTCCTGCCCAGTCTCATTCCTTGTTTGTCCAACAAACAGGCTCTACAAAATGGCCGTTGGTTTCATGCTTGCCCATCCGTATGGCTTCACACGTGTGATGTCAA
>CADDXX010000330.1:0-46205 GCA_902810485.1 Alauda arvensis
TATTCTCCTAATGGCCTGCTCACCATGATCTAGTAGCTGGAAGCCAGAACCAATAAACATGTCCCTCTGTCCTTCAGCAACAGTTTTTCCAAAAAGGTTTTTTAGCGAGGCAGAAACGGAATGAAATGGCTCCTATCACCCTTATTGCAAGGCACCTGTATTCTTCCAGTTGGATTACTCTCATATCTAGAATTTGAAGCACAGCAGTATGCTTTACCAAAACACACTAACACCAGTTTTAAGGGTCTAGCATATGTACAATTCAACAGCCCCCCTCACAGCCCACAGAGAGCTACACCTTCTCATCCTACAGCAATGTATTTTGCATCCCATGAGCTTGCAGGAGGCAGACAATGTTTCAGTGAAGTCTCATCTTTGAGCTGCTAGAGCAGGGAAGGCCTTCAAGAAAGCTAAAAAAAGTCCTTAAAATTCTGAAGGTTAGAGCTTCTCTGAAAGGGTGTGAGGTAAAGGAGTGCCTCTGAGTTACACATTAAGCTTTTATTTCATTATTATATTTATAGAGTCACAGGCCTGCTCTGCTCTTACCAAGTGCTTAGGGAAGCAAAGTAGGAAATATGAATAATTTTTTTCTTTCATATAGACTGTTTAYTGTYAGAATACATAAAGTCTTTYGRTAACTTATATATACCCCTTTCTCATTAGGGCATGTCTAAACTGGACAATAAAATGATGCACTTAGTTATCCAGTCAGAGCCACATAGTTACCAACATAAGAAATCAATCTTCCCTACCCCAGGCAAAATACCCAAGTTGCAACTTCACAGAAGGCTATTTGAGCAAGTGACCAGCTACTGTTCATTACTGTAGCTCCTTCGGTCCCCATCTGTTTTCAACACATCTCTCACCTCTTCAAAGACTGAAGCACAGCACCACAAAAGCCAGGGAACCAATCAGAGATTTTTTTCCAAAGCTGTCACTAACAACTGCTCAACCCTCTCCTATCAATGCCAGGATTTCTCTTCTAGCAGAATCATAGTTCCCTATCTGACTTGTATACAAACTCCGTGTCAGACTTTGCAAAACTATTCCTTTTCTAGGACCACTCCTGCCTCCTCTGCTTAGGAAATTGACTTTCCTCAAGGAAATTTCACACCTGTCCACTGTGGTCTTTATAACAGCTGTTTCTAGTAAATGATCAGCTACAGCTGGAGGAGACAAGTAGATCTTTTCGAAGCTCTTGCCATATGCTACATTTATTTTACACCTTAGCAGAAGTTTTTGCCATCATGGGTTTTGTGGACCAGAGATTGTGGGGCTTTTTCATGTTTCTGGTTGGCAGAACTACACTTAATTTGTAAAGGCAAAACTTAATTGAGACACCGACTCGGTTTTTCTCACGACCCCGAAGTATTCAGTGATAATGAGGATTTCAGGCATTCATACTTCCTTCCCATACCACTGTGTGCTCGTTCTGTCTCTGTGCCACCGTGCTCTGCTTTTGCCAATTCCTTGCTGTGCCCTTTTTTTCTTTTTTTTTTTCTTCCTATGCTGGCTAATTTTTAACCTGGATCAGTTTCTTGATCTGGTTCATAGGGCAGCCCTACAAAAGACGTGTTACTGCAACTGAAAGAGCTGACAGGAGTAGAAATAAGTGACCAGAGGAGGAAATGCTTCAAAACAACATTGTTGCCAAATGCTTTGTCATGTAGAAAAGTCTCCAGGCTTCCTTTTATTTAAGAAGAATTGGCCATTACTAAAATGCACACCCTGCTTGCTGTAATCAAAGTCTCATGCTTGTAGCAGGAAGATTACTGATCTTAGAGCATAGACCACCCCTTCATTTTTCACATGTGTGCATGTTTGACATAATGAATGCTGAAGTCTCCACAAACTGAATGATTCATAAGTTGAATACAGAGTACCGATACTTAAATAGCTTAAAAAGTCCCTAAAATTCTGAAGGTTAGAGTTTCTCTGAAAGGGTGAGGTAAAGGAGTGCCTCTGAGTTACASATTCTGCATTAGTACCTTGCTGAAGTGCTTTTAAAGTAGTRATATTATTCACTCAGACTGTAACWGTTATGAATCATAGCTACTCAGCKGTGATGATGTTTCAGACACAGCCAAAATATTGCTGGCTCTGATCAGTGAAACCAAACAACAAAGAAGTCAGATTAAAAAAATCTAAACTTAAAATATCAATTAGTCTCCTCACATGCAGTGTCCTACTTTAGTGATTCAAAGCAGAGCTGTACTTAGCATGCTGATAAATGTTTTTACTGATTACTGCTATATATTCCAGCTAGCAGCTATGATGTGCAGAGGTCCACAGCAGAACTGAATTAACTTTAGCAAAGTTATTCCTGATATATACAAGCATCAGAGGATAAAATGTCCATAGAGAAAAGTTTGCAGAGTGACCTATATAGTGAGCAGTTGGGAGCCTTACATAGCTCAGGCTGCACATGGTGACCTATGATAAAGTAATTCACCTGGGGTATGCCAGAATACAGGTGTACAGTGTGTAACTATGGCATGGTCTGTCACAGTGATAACTGTGATTCTTTCAGGAGTGTGTGTGTAGCCTCAGCTGCCCTGGCACAGCTGGTAGAGTGGGAGACAGCACACAGGCTGCCCACCAAGCAGAGATGTGCTGTTATGTGCTTTACTCAGTGGTTTTTCCTTCAGCCACGTGTTCTCATCTGCTAAAAATGCTTTTGTACAGGGCGGGTTTGTTCCACTTCAGATGCTCACTGCCTCCCACTTAGTACTTCTGGTCCTTTGTGCCTAGGTGAGTGGCTTTGCAATCCACACCAGCTTCTGGGTTCCTGAGAATTTCATAAATTTAAGGGCAAGGAGTCTACAGCTTTCATGGAAAAAAACATAAGTGTGCCCTACATTTTGCAGCCTGTTCAGAGGTGATCCTATGTCCCCTGTGGGACCCAGTGTGAGAGACATCAGACAGACAAGCAGAATTTTTTTTATTTCCCTTGATACGTTCTAGGGTTGTTTTTCACAGGAGTAGGTGGAATTTGCAGAAAACAACTCCAGTTCAATTTTGGCTGAATTTAGTCTTCCCAGTGAGGAACAGTGAAGATAAACTCAGCTGGAACCAACCTATGGCTTACAGGTAGTTAATGTGGAGTTCTCATTCTGAGGCAAATTACCTAACTGCAAAGCTGCACTAGTGTAAGAACTGCTGGGCAGCTGAAGTCCCTGGCTTTAAGAGAAAGGGAAACAGCAGGAATGAGCCAGCCCTGTCCATCTTGTAGTAGAGCTGTAGGACCCTAGGCATTTATTGTCATTCCTAACCTGTGACCCGTTTCCAGAGCTCCGCTCTGCTTCAGTCTTCCTGGTAACTGATGTAACCTGGGAGTCTTTGGCATACTGAGATTTTGACAGCTGCAAACATGTTAAAAAATGGGAAGCTGCACTTATAGACTGGAACTCACATTTTCTCTCAGCTGCTTCCTACTCCCTGCATTGCTGCTTTAGACAAAAGGGAATTTTTCCATCCTAAGCATCATCTTCCACTAGTGATCTTTCTAGATTTGAAATATGGACTACTGACATCAACCATCTCATTTCTCCCTCATTTCTCCCACCTAGACTCTGGGCAGATTAGTGGTCAGTGTGGCTGTGTTGAAAGAAAGTATTTCTAGTGAGGCATCCCATCCCATCTGCAATTACCTGCACTATTTTATGGTACGAACCCAACACCTGCTGAGCAGAAAACAGAACTTCAGGTTTAGAGTTTCCAGACAGCTGCGTTTTTGCTGGAGAGACTGACTTGTGCTATGACCCATCATAGCACAATGTTAAAGTCACAGGATGAGGATGCAATGCTGCCTTTACTGGATGTGGTCTGTAAGCACAAGGGATGATTTTTCCCAAGAAGTTGTAGCTGTCACTGCAGCCAGCCCCTGGCAGTCTGTACTTTGAGCTCAGCTGGGCTCAGCTCCCATGAATGTTTTCACTGGCCAGCTGTCAAGGTGCTGATGGGTATCATCAAATATGAAGCAAATGAGAGTACCTTCAAAGCCAAAGTGATAAGGTCTCTACCCACATCATCTGAACAGTTACATAAATAAATGAGTGGTCAAAGCAAGTCCCTTGCCCTGCTGCCAAAGCCAGATGAAGTTGGGGATGAAGCTGGAGGATGCAACCAAGTGGTGTAGAACTAGAAGACCTGACAAAGCAAGATGACCAGCAGTAGTGTTTGAACTGTGCAACTTATTCTTTCCATTACTGTAGACTTCTGCTGCAGATGTTCATGCCTCTCCTGCTCACTTTCCAACGATGACTTTGAAGATAAAATTCACATCTCTTTCCGAATGATGTGTCAGGTTATAAAGTGCTATGCTGATATCAGTGTAAATTACAAAAGAATTAAGGGCATGGAGCAGGGACACTCAAGGTCAGCCATCCTGCAGATGCTGAAAGTCTGCTAAGGACTTTGAAGGGAGAGGATGTTCTTTCTGGGCTGAGGAAGCAATGGAGGGACATTAGATCTGCATTCAGCTGGGGCTCTACCATTGCAAGGCAGCCATTTAATGCTCTCTTGGTTTTCCTATAATCTATAATATCCTATAATAATAAAAAGAGGTACAGTCCTTTATTTAACTCTTCAGATAGCTTGTTTTCTTAATGTTTGAAAAGGACTACATAATATTTAAATATTTAAAGTAATATCCTAAAATATATAGGACATGGGTTTTTGCATGGCTGGAAAATACCATGTCCCCTGAAGTGTATCTTAGTAGCTCCTAGGTGGAGCTCTTACATGTGGCTAACTCGAATCCAGACATTCAGACCCAATCACAAAATGTAATCTGAATTGTAGCTTGAATTACCACTGATTTTATCAAAAATGTTCAGTTTTCATTTCAGTTTTTCACATTCCCACATGAATGTGAAAAATAATCTCTCTTAGGTGAACAATTACTATTATTTTTAAAATTTAAAATTTTTTTTTAATAGGAGAATCTAGACATAATGGGGCTTTTTAAACTAAACTTAAGGAGGAGACAAATCAGGAAGACAACTGTAAGGAATTCTGATCATGGCTGCACTGTGAATATTTATTTTCTAAGCTGAAAGTAAAAGAGGTAGCCACAAGAGGGAGGCAGAACTCCGATGGCGGTATAGTAAGGAAAAAAACAAATCAGAGAAATACACTTTCAAATTTTCCTTCTTTGAGCTAAAGCTGTCCAGTAGCCCTTGCATTGAGAACAGTGATTGTTGGCTGTAACTCCTATGAACATAGACTCAATGCATGCTAAATACTAAATGGTTAATGGAAGCTGAAAATTAGTAACTAATACATAATTTCCTTAAACCTAAAATTTAGGTAAGAAACTACTTCAGGAGAGATGAAAAACTGGTTGTCATGCGCTTTTTTGTAGATGAGAAAGAAAACTGTCCCCATTGTTTAAAGGCGTATAGTTGTATTTGTGCCAGGCTGTAACATAGAATTTTTTTTTTCTGGAATAATATTTTTTATAACAATTTGCTTCTTAGAAAATACATTGTAAGGGTGGATTTAAACAGTTCCATTTCCATAGCACCTCAGCAAACATATAAGGAACTAGCCTCAAATGGTGCTATTATTTATCCTATTAAGTGCTTTCACTGGGCAACAGGCCTTCTAGATTCAGTGAACTCAAAAGAGAAAGCAATTTGTATGAAGGGAGGGGGTTGGTCTGGTGTCCAACTCCTGCTCCAAGGACTATTTCCATAATATACTCAACAGAATTTCATAAACTGCAGTCAAGGGTTGACAGACTGGCTCAGTACTTTAAACCTTCAAAGTCTTCCATCCTTCTTTGCAGTCTTTAATTATCTCCACCTCTGTACTGACCCTCTAGGCAGCCTCACACAAGTAAGAGAAAGGGTTCCCAAAGCCCTTCACTTCCCAGCAGTGCAGTGTTCTGACAAGTGCAGAGCTTTACAGTACACAATGCTCATCTTCAGCACAGCAGCAATGTGTTGAGGTTTAAATCCTCAAGAGGCAGAGCAGGGGAATACCTGGCTTGAAAACCTGAGCTGGACTTGGCTGTATAGTACTATGGTAGTTTGGGTCACATTCAGGAGCTGGTGTTTGCAGACATCTTTCATGCAAATTTTTGAGAGCTTCTGGGAATTTTGAACTTCCAGAATGAGGCAGCAGCTGCATGGAGCTGACCAGACACGATTCGTGGGCTTGGCTGCCTGACTTGGACTGAGCCACTGTGGCTTACCTGGGGGTGGTGGGGAGTGGCTGTCTCTTAAAAGAGTGTCCAGAAAGTAAAAAGGTCAAACCTCTTTGTCAAATTGTTTTTTCCATCAATGCATAATTGTATATATTCTTGCATGGCTATACAACATACACAAATGCTTTTGTTTTTTATACACAATAGTTAAACATTATCCTATTACAGCAGTTTTTGTTAGAAGTATTTGAAGTGCTTTATGGATGTAAATTTAAACTGAATATGTGCATGACTGCAGACAGGTAAGGACTACTAAGATGAAAAGGGTAGTCAACACCACTGAAAAATTAATTTGTCTGTTGTCCTTTTCTCAGCTGAACATGGAATCAACTGAGGTAGTCAACTCTTACACCCAGTTTTGAGGTCCAACTGGTTTACAACGGGCCAAATTCTGCATGGGGTTCAGTCTTGAAAACCAGTGAGACTTGGGATTCATTGAGGCTGCTTGGTGCCATGGTCACTAGTCCAGGCAAGAACCTGGCAGTGACCACTAGAGAGCAACAGTCCCTTCAGTTCTGAGAAGCCACGGAGTGAGCAGACAGCTCAGTGCCTTGTTCTGAGGTTCACTTCTCTAGGAAGGACCCATACCACAAACCTCAACTTACCAAGCAGAAATGTCAGTCACCTCACAATTCCATCATGCTGTGTCTGCTGACCCTGAACAATTTGAGAGCTGATTTTGACAATGTGGTTCAGATCCAAATGTAATTCTAGTTGTTCAAAATCCTTCCAGTCTTTCATAATATTCATATTAATTTTTACAGCATTTGTTCCTTTGTTGCCAAGTATTTGTAGACTGGCACTCCCCAAGTCATATTTTCTGCATAGTTCCTGACTTGTCACAGGACTTCATGAGGTATTAGCACACGTTTTTCTCTGCTGAGATTGTAACTTCAGCATATCCCATTTTGCCACCAGCTCTCCCCTGGGTGTTCTCCTTGCACCAACTGTCACATCCTGACAGCCACAGTAGGGTACCAGTTTGGGAAAAAATAACCAAACAAACCTGCTGACTGCTGCAGTGAGAAACAAGGTTTGGATAAAAGGGAGATGGGCACAGGGAACACCATAGCAGTTGAACTCTTAATCTCAGTTGAAAACTGTCTGCAGTTTTGCTTTTGTTTTGGTTGACTGAAGTCAGAACTCTGTTACTCTGCCTGCATCTGGGCACTGACACGAGGTTTTTCCACTTCATTCCCTTTCAATCTGAGTACTCTGTGTTAGTACAGTTGCTGAACTGACTGTGCCCTAACAAATTTGTTTGCTTCCACAGAGGAGTTGAGCTCTCCTTTGTAGTTCTGCATCAGGAAAACCTTTACAAAAGAAGTTTGCAATTGAAGAAGTTACTTTCAGTTGTATTCAGCCTTTTCCTTCAGAAGCTCTTTAGGCTGAGCTGCTGCCAGTTTATCTGCAGCCCCTGGAGTAGTAACAGCTGAGAAACTGCAGAAGGCCCCCAGCCAGGGAAGGACCAGTCTGCCCAGACCTCCTGAACCCCAGCATGTGTCTGCCCCTTGCTGAAGTACCCCAGTGCCACTGAAGGCAGTACTACAGTCACCCCTGTCCATTAGGCTTTGCTGTCCCATTATTCAGAGTTGAGAAAGACAACTTTCATAGCTAGTGTATAAAATACTATTCCAATTACTTTTTTATATACAGCAGTTGCTGTTAGGCTTCTGATACTGTGACCAAAAGAACAAGAGTTTTTTCTGGGACTGGTGCACTTCATGTCTCAGGCAGATCTGCTGTGACCCACACCTCCACCGAAGCTGAAACAGTGGGCTGCTCCTCCATCTTTTGCTTCATCTCCAGCTGACCTTCAGCACTTTTTGTCTTAAAAATGTACAACATATCTGGACTAGTCAGGGTGCAAAATCATGGCAACTAAGAGTGCTGAAAGAAAACTGGGTTTTTTCCTCTACAAATTGTGCTATCTCCCTCTGGGGATATCCTTTGCTTGGGTACATGTTGCACTAGCACTGACTTCCCCATCTCTTCTAGGGTGTTATTTTGGCTTATCTCTAAGGACTACACTACTGCCAAGGAACTTTGAGCTCCTTGGTTTTAAGATGTCTTTTTTTTTTCTCTAAGTCTTTCTTTTTAAAAACACTATGCATATTAGCAAGCTATCAGGGTTAATAAAATCCTACCCTCCCAATTTTATATGTTCACTTCCAAAAGTCACTGAGTGTCTGAATTGTAGTGAAAAACTGTTAGCACTAACAGCCCCTGAATCTTAACTCTCCTTGTTTCTTCTGGCTGACCTGATTTACTCTCAAATAACAAATACGAGGCATTGTACCTTGTGCACCTCCATTTTCTGATCCTGTAAAATGGTTGTCAGTTGTACTGAGCTCAGAGCAATACTCTGCACAGCACTTATGATTAGTATCTGATCTTATTTGGCCAAGAGAAGTGCCCAGCTCTTCAGTCTGATATAAGGAATGCTTTTGAGAAGAACAACAGACTGAAGTGGGTCTCAGTGACTCTGAGAAAAGTGGAAAGATGTGTGAAATGACACATGGCTTACTGAACTTTGAAAGAACACAGAGAATCAGAGCAGAGGACTCTACTTACTTTAGACCTTATACTTGCTTTGCAAACAGACATTCTGATCACAGGAAGATACCACCCTTCCATGTACTCCTGGTTTTAGTGGTCAAAGAAGAGACCACTGAGCAGAGGCTTCAATACTCAATTACTTTGTTTCAGGATGGATTTGTTCAAATGTTGGACCATCTTCCATATTATGTTAGTASTACTCCAAACTGTTATGTGGCTCCATTTCCTTTGCAGTCTATTGCTCAATCTGCATGATCAAATGAAGTTATCTGTTTTCTGTATGTAGTCCCATTACTTCTAATTTATGTTGTCCTTTATGCCATTCAAAATATTCCCTTTCCTCTTCTGAATTCAAGACCTCTGATTTATGAGAATATACAACACATATGACTTCAATTTCAAATGAAAATGTGGATATGCTGTTTCATCTTAACATTTATTTAAATTTTCATGTAGTTTAAACAAAACATGACATCCCTTTTCAACTGATATAAAGAAAAAAAATAAACCACTTCTACAAAGTTAGCCAGTGTATAGACTTATTTTACAAATAAGAAGGWAGGAACATGTTACAAAATAATAATTAAACCAATCAATGTCAATAGTGCAAAGAATGAACTGTGAGTATGAAAGAGAGGGAGGGAGGGTAGTATGSATGGGAGGATGGATGGCTGAATGTGTGAGGGGTGGCTGGCTGACTGAACAAAACAGAAACATTAGGAACAGATTGCATATTAGCACACAAAATTTTGTATCTTAGATATGCCAAGATGTAGATTTAACTTTAGTGGCAGAAGAGGGTAAGTACTTAATCCATAAGTGATCTCTGTGTGCTGCAAATTCTTGTGCTGGTCAGTTCTAGAGGTTAATACAGCTATGCACACTAAGTGCTAAGAGTCACTGAAAGAAACTTTTCACCATCTGGAACATGGGTGACCTATCAAGGACTTGATTAGTGCACTGAAGGGCCAAGGAAATTACTGAGAATGTTATGCAAGCAAAAGAGCAAGCACCTCCAGGCTGAACTTTATACACCTTTCTGACTTGCTGTCGTGCTCTTCTGCATGCAATTGCTCTCTGTCCTGGGAGGTGGCTGTTCAAGAGGGAGTTTTAGCAGCTACTAAATAATGTGGACAGGTGTTGGACATCCTACCAAGTAAGTGTCAGCCAGCAACCCATCAGAAAAAGAAAATTGTTTCTGCAGTGTTTGTAATGATACTGCTATATCTGACTCCTTCATAGGATGACTAAATTTAAATCTAAATAAAAGGAAGAATAAAAATAACATCAGTCAGTTTTAGTGCTCAGCTGAATTCACCCATTTTCCTTTTCTAGCAGAGTGTCCATAGTTAATGAATGCAAGAGACATTAACTAAAATAAGCYCAGCTGCCTGGAGATATTGTTCATCTTTACCCCTTGTGATTACAGACACGTTATGTTTCTAGGCAAAATTCCATACAATACCTCAATACTACAAATATTAAAACCATAAAGAGAAATAGAGAGGGGACTGAAAGTGAGAATCACTTCAGGGAGTAAACCTATGCTTACCTTGAAGGCACATTTCCTGCATGGAGTGTTTGAGTACTACAAAGCTTTCAAATATACCAAAGGACAGTGATTGCATCTTTCTCAAAAGAAGCCGTAATCTGAAATGAGTCAGGGAGATCTTTTCACATGATTTAAAAAAAAAAAACACTATCCCCACTACAGGCACTGCTTATATCTAAATAATTTCTGCTGCTTCAAACTCACAAACTTCTCAGATCTTTTCCCTTCAATCAACAGTCTGTTCAAATTGCTACTATAYTCACATGGGTGAAGGGTATATGTACATAAAGTACATATGTGACAGTGTGTAACACCAAAACACTGGAACTATTTAATCAATAAAAAACAGTGGAGACCTCAKTAAGGGCACTTAGGATCCCAGTGTTCAAATTCTCAATGCTCATAATGGTGCTGGATTGAAAAAAGAATTCAGTTGAGACACCTGGTGACACCAACAATAGACTTTCTAMAGATTTTGGTTATTAGCATTTTTTTGAAAAATCAAACTATTTACTCCAGTCCTTAGGAAATAAGGAAATAAGATCTTTTRAAACTCTGGCTGAGGTATTCATCCTAAACTCTTGAAACTTCATTGGCAGGTACATCTGAAACTCTCCAGGGATGAGAATGGATTAAGATAGTTTTCATATAAATCAGAACATTTTTCCAGTTTTGCCGGCATAAATTCATGGTGACTGAAAGAAATACTTCTGTGTACAACTACACAAGAAAGATGAGAGTCRGGTTTTTCATTCATTGATTCTGAATTTAAAAAAAAAATAAAATCAGTGATGAAATGGAAAATAAATCAAGTAAATCCATAAAGCTCCAATATGTTTATCTTTCAGTTACTGGAACATAGACTGTTCTGTGGCACAAGTATGATAGAGGCTGAATAGTTTAACAATTCAACAGTGATGGAAAATTATATTCCTTTCATTTTCTTACCGCTTAAGGTGTACAACATAACTTTGCTAACTTTAATTACTTATTTGTGTTTCCATAAGCTGAAGGGCAATAGGCAAAAAAACATCAGACACTGAGCCTGCAGGTCAGAGTAGAAAAATCTCAATTTCATTCACATTTCCTCAGTAACATCTCAGCACTACTTCAGCTTGAGTGTTTTTTGATTTCTTGAAGGTGTGATTTCAGAAACTGTACATTAGGAGCTGCAGTGAAAAGCAGGAAGATTWCCCAGAAATTCTTTGCCTGCYTTTGAACAGGAGTGAATTTTGGAGTTCATGCACTTCATCACAGCCAGCCTGTGCTAGAGCTGAGAATCAGTCACAAATTCAACCCCATGCTCTCAGCTATTTCATAACCTATACAAGTTATCATTAATAATATCAGATATTTTAATCCATTGATTTCAAAATTCTTCATAGAAGTTAATAGCATTCTTCCATTTACAGAGAGATGTTGCAATTGCTTARTACTTGCTGTACTCCAAGGAGCATYCTGGGCCCAGAAAGGCTGCCTGCAATGGAGTAGTGTTTGTTAGWAAGTCCTTGAAGGACTGAGACTTCACATATTTACAGTGGTGCACCTGTGGGAGTGTATGTCACCAGGGTGATGCAGACTTGAAACATAGGTGCATATAAAAAAGGAATTTATAAGTTTACAATTTAATTTAAATTCTACCACTACCAGTGTCAGACTCRATGAAATTAATTATTTATTTGTGATTTTAACATTGTAGTAATTTTTATAGGAGTCACAGTGAAAGTGGTAAATCAGGATTGTATTAATTTTTTTACATTAAATGTAAAATGAAATAAATTTATAAAAAGGCTTTCATTTTAATTCATTATGATTTTAAATTACATTGCCAAAGTCTTCTAAATGTGTATTTTATAGTCAGTAGTAACCTTTCAAAAGATAAATGATTTAATAAATTACTTATTTTACATTTAACATTACGAGACAAAATATTAYACAAGCCATAGAAACAACTAAAAATGGGTATTTTTAACACTGTTTCCTCTGAAAATATGTGTAAATGAGTGATTTGTATCTTTTGCATTTTTATTTAGAAAGAGGTTTTAAGACTTGCTATTGCTTCCAGCTAAGTGGGGATAAAAAATCTCCATGATAGAAACCTGTTAATTTTTGAAAAGAGATTTTGGGACCTGGTTAATGGGAGTATTATAAAGATACAAGTTACTTATATTGTGGTTCAAGATAGAACATGAAAATAATATTGTGCTGGACAGACTTCCAAGGAATTTCAGGAAAACAAACAACATTGTCTGTTAAAGTAATTGAATTCTGACATTTTCAATAATCACCCATTTTACCCATCYAAGAAAACATACAAAAAACCCCAAACYCAAAACTAAACCCCCATGTTTTTCCCTTAAATACCTTTCTAGGCAGGAATGATCTAATCTCTGGTATCTCCCCTATTGTAACACACATTCCCTATTGCTAGCAGCCACGATCATGTTCAGTCAAGACACCAGAACAGCTCAGACTACAAAGTAAAAGTTCTGAGAAATTGCAGAGGCTTTCTTGTGACCTGTGCAAACTGTGAAAATGTGCACAGTGACCTGCTGTCATTGGAGGGAGGAGAKAGGAAGGGCTGAACAGAGGAACAGCTCTGTGATCAGCTGTTCTGTCTGCAGTTCATCTACTTAAACACAGAGACCGTTGTCTTTGTTTAGGATGCAGAGTGTGTTGATTCTCCAGAATGATGCTCAGGGTTTTCACTCTGTGGACCATTTCAGAAAAGAGATTTTATATAATTTTTCATTGGTCCTCCCTGAATTTTATTTGGCAGTTCAGAAGGAAGCAATTCAGTCARTGGCCAAACCAAAAGGCATTGAAACAAAATGTTTAATGTGGGAGGGCAAGATTGTGAGATAAAGGCTGTTTWCTGGTGTGGCTGTGATGATTGCCAGACCATACTTGAGTGCAGAACCTAAATGGTGAACAGGCAGAAAAGGCAGGCTTGACTGTACAACTGTACTATATATTCCAGCAAAAGCCCGTGGATCCCCTCCAAACAAACCACTGACCACATTCTTCTCAAAATATGGATCATCASAAAGAAAAAAAAATTATACTCTTCAGAGCATTATTTTAAAAGTAGTAGTCCCAAATTTTTTAAAAGAAAAATACCCAACCCTTGCAAGTCCTTTCTTTCAGGTCTGTTAATTTGACCACCCCTCTTGGGCGTTGCAGACTCATCTTCCTTTACTGTGTAGCACATTCATTGACATTTGCAGTACTTTCTCCCTTCAGATCCTCATTCAAGCTTTTTTTCTGCTCTATTTCGACCTGGTAGAAGAAAAAGAGGAAAAAATTTGCAATGAGAAAGGAAAACAAAAGATTCACAAATCTTCCTCAGTGGTGGTTCTTGTGCTCAGGTGAAGAAATTCTTGGTGAACTGAGAGGGTTATGAGGAAAAACCRACACAGGATCAGGGAAAATTGGATTTTATTTACTATAAGGATTTTCAGTCTAATCTAAGCAGTTCTACAATTCAGCAGTGTCATGAAATAATTTACAGAAGAGATAATATCATGCAGAGAACTCACATGATTTCATATTCATTACCATTCCCAGCTGTACTCTGAATACAAACCCAGAACCAAATCTGCAGATGATAGGTGGCTTCCTACRTGACAGCAGAAAACCAGCCTTAATTATAAATTCTGTGAAGAGCGATGTATAAAGSAAAGAGATTTGAAGGSGTCCATAAGGATCATCAAATCCAACTCCCTGCTTCTTGAAGCAGTGCCTAACACTACCCCAAATATCAGCACACTCCCTGCTGTGCTCGGGCTCAGAGGTGCTTTGGCCTACAGATAGCAATTTGTATTGGGACAGGGCCAAGGGSATCTATGTTTGGGTTCTAAATTTCCACATCTCCCAAAACTCAGGAATAATCCAATGTTTTAATTCTTAAAAGTGATACTTAGGAAGATCAAATACCATCTCCAGGGAATTTGGGAAACTACTAAAAATAYAATTAAAATTACCAGTAAAAATATTTGCCATGAGTGTCTTTTCAGAACCTCTTATCATTGCTCTCAAAGACAGCAAGGTAGGATGCCAATTTCTCTGCTGAGTATTCAGCTAACATGCAAATTTACTGAGCTATTTTGGCAGGTATGTATGTAGTGCACTTTCCTATCTCTCCTCTCCTTAGGGCAGGCAGAAGGAAGAAATATTTAAGTGGAGAAACAATGTGATTCTTTTGTCTGCAGCAGGACTCCYACGGCAGCACTCCCACTGTGAAGAGCAGCAAAACTCCCTGTTCAAACTCTCCGTATCAGCTAATCCCCAGGAGCTGGCTTTGTGCACGCTCTTCCACAGGCAACTGCAAGCAAATTTATTCCATCTTTGCTGAKGGATAATCCACTGCTTATTTGCCATGAATCAATAACTGCGCATGGGTAGCTACTGCACACAGCCTGGCATGTGCCAAATTCCCACCTCTTTTGTCCGTGGTATTTTGTCTGCCCACACTTTTCAAGACAATGAAGCATGGAAAGTAACCATGGTGATTAGCACTGCCCAGTTTTACCTTGTAACTGTAGTGTGCTGAATAGTTGACCCACTTCCTCACATCAGTCTTGTCCTCGACAGAGATGGACCGGACAGCGGCTTTGGACGCAGAGGTGGTGGGCATGTCAAACTCCACATCCACGTAGCGCACAAAGCTGGAAGGCACTTCCCGGTCAGAGCCAAGCTCTAGGTGACAGAAGAAGCAGTGAGGATGGCCAGAAGCTGGAAAAAGAGAGTAAACAGTCATGAGAGTTGTGTCAGATGAATCAAAACACAACACCTAGGAGAGAGCAGCATCACAAAGCTGCAGGAAACTGAGACTCTCCCTAGGTGAACTAGTTCATAAACAAGTGTCTTACCTGCTTCAATGCAGCTGAAGTTACCAAAGGAATTAAACAAAACACAGAGAGGATTGCTAATCACTCCAATTTGCTATTAGTGGGTGAAAAGATAACAAGTAAAGGCACAGTAGGGTAAAGGTAATTGTCCTCTTTATTTCCGCCAGTGTTTGTCACATGCTAAATGCATTGTGGCACMTCCTTCTGAAATGTTATGAAATTATAGTAAGGAAAGGAGGAATCCAGAAATATTTGATGTTTATTTGAAATGGTTATCCCCCTTTTTAGCAGAAGAAAATGTACTRGATAAGGTTAAATAACTTTCCTGTGTTCAAAAAACAAATTTGTGCAAAGCTTCAGAATGACCATTTATTCCTCACTCAAACCCGTGACAAGGTGACTAGTCGTTAAGGATGGCAAGGAGAGGAGGTAATGCTTAGCTCTGTTGTATGTAAATGACTTATTATTTTTTCTTTTTGTTTTGCTGGACAGCAGTGATGTTTAAAACTTAAAGCAGGGACTTGTAGTCAAACTAAGTTGGCTTTTTCTCTGACTGCTGCCAACTCCTTAAACTCTTGAGCAAGTAATTTAATGTGTCTGCCTCAGTTTGTCTATTTGCAAAATGAGGATGAAARACTTCACAGACACACAGGGCTTTCTGATTGGAATAATCCTATTATCCATGTATGTGTAAATGAATGTATAAGTAAATGAATGGAATCCTTGCCTGCCTTTATTATAGGSTTTAGGATTCCTGAATACTTGTTCACTAGGAAAGTTCTTCTCCATACAGGTCAGCAAGGCATACAGGACAGAGACAAGTGAGGGGGAAGGCAGGCAGAGTAGAGAGAACTGGGTGGGGAAAGCCCAGCAGCTCCCACTGGGAAAAGCAGGAATACACCTGCTCATCCCAATGTCAGCCTTGTTGAACTGAAGCCTGAAAAGCAAGATGTGGGATTTTGAAATATGACTTGTCCCAATAGGATGAAATGAGGCAGTCTTTAGACAGCTTAGGCATTGCAACATCCCACCTGACCTCTGAAATAGAGCTGGAAAAAAAATTCTGCTCGGTGCAACTCTGGATAAGAATTTCATCTACAGTCAGCCTYATATTTCAAAACGGTCAAGCCAAAGTTCCCTCACTGCTGGAAGGTTTGTAAACTAATGTGTGTGCAGCAAATCCAGTGAGAGGCTGTGTAGTTCAGCAGAGACCAGGGATATGCAGCACCATAGCTGGAGCCAAGTTATGAATGAATGGGTGCAGTATCAARCAGATATAGAAGCTCAAGTTCTGCAGGCATTGAAATACATCTGCTTTTCATCAGGATTAATTATCCCAAGCAGAGTACTGACTCATTTGCACTAGTTCTAGAGCTAGCCAGGATCTCTGTCTGATAGCCCTTCCTGGCTTTTCATACATGGACATGCTTTTTCTCGATCAAAAGCTCTGGTGCACAGCAGGCCTTTCTTGTGGTCTCACCCAGCACAGGAGAGCAGCAGCCCCAGGAGCTCTCACTGCCCTCCAGGACTGCAGTGYTTTTGCTTCTGGCCAGTTCTTGAGCTTGGCTGTGGTGGGCACAGCCATGGTGGCAGCACAACTCAGCWTCTGCCCTTGGGTGACACAGCACTGCTCTCTGGTACTGCCTAAAACTGCCTAACTATGAAGATGCCTAAAACTGGCTCCAAAACTCTGTGTTCAGCACTCAGTACTGGCAACCAGCCCCCAGTCTCAGGCTTCCCATCCACTCTCAGCAGACTCCCCATTGCAATCCTTGCTCATCTGCTTTGATACGCTTTTCCTCTCTAGTCTGCTCTGGGTTGCTCTCTCGTTCAGAGTGGAGAGCGCCAGCAGCCCATGAAGAGTGGCCCTGTGCTCTGGTGCAGGCCACATCCACAGCTGCAGAACCTTCAGCTTGTGCTGTGACAGGCCTGAGCTGGCACATGCTCAGCTGCTTTTGGGGTGGATACATGTGAAGGTATCACTGGGAAGTGTTTAACTGGGCTTGAGCACACTGAATGCCAGGTGCTTTGGAGAGCTGAGCTTTTAAACTCTTCATAATTTCAACTGGACAATTGGTTACACACCACCCTCCCACCCCCCACAAATGAATATAAATTATAGAAGTTATTAATTTAAACCAACAAATCCACAGAAGCTATTGCAAAATTACCTAGCCCATCAGTGTTCATAACTGAGGCATGAGGCTCTCAAGGCACCACCTCTGGACTGTTCAACAGGCTCATTCTCTCATGGACAGGTACCCTTCCTAGTAAATCAGCAGGAATCAACACACTGCTTTTSTTTTGCACCTCTTGTTTCCTTAAGCTATTACCATTTTATTCTGACAATCAAGGATCTGATAATTCATATACATGCAAATGTAATTGTGATTGGAGAGAATCTGTTCCAAATGACTCGTGACACTCCAAATGTCCCAACATGTTTGGATTAAAAGATAAAATTTACTTCAGACAGTATTCCAGGCAGCATGCCTGGGATCCACAGCCAAACTAGAGAAAAGTTCAAATCCAGATTCAAGGCTCTGCATGGATGTTACATCCTTGCTTCACAGAAAGACAGAAAGTTTTCCCACGATGAAAGACTATTTGGATGTTTCCCTAGTATTCTACTGGTGGATTAAAAAAAGAAAAGAACATGTGAAGCCCAGCCAGCAGCAACTGGAGCTGTAAACAGCCTGCAAACARGCATTCTTTATCAACTCTTCTGCTCATATTAATTTTAAATATGAGAAGGGCAATGACTTTTACCAAGCTGTAAACTGGACAAATATTTGCTATTTGGATTTCAGCAATGTGCTCAGTAGAATCCAGTTCCTATTTTTTCCTCAGGTCAAATCATAGTCAGAGCATGCACTGTCCTTCATCTGCCACATGCTTTTCAATGTTGTCATAAGCAGATAATTTGGCTACAAAATAATACACACAGTGCTGATAACACTGTCTCCTAGACTTAGAGYGCAAAGGGCCCCATCCCATTAGAAAGCACAGTAAGAAAAAATTTAGATAAGAGTGCAAATTCTTAACAGTCTGGGTGCTTAGCATGCTGCAACCTGCATACAAGCAGCGAGCTGCTGTAGAGACAAGCTCTCCTGTGGGTGGCAGGGCTGGGGGTCATACCCCTCACATCTGCACAGAGACTGCACCAGTCCATATTCAGGGAATGGAGTGAAGCACAGGAAGTCCAGCTGACTATCTGGAGACCTCTGGAGTTCTGGGATTGTGCTTGCAAGGGATTGTGTGCCAGGGCACACACTGTGGATGAACAAGAAGTCCCAAAATGTGTACCTAGCTATGTACTCCTGTGAGCACGTCTGGCACAGAATCACRTGTGCTGGAGCACCCATGCAATGCATATCCCCCAAGTGGTGTGGACCCACTGTGTGACCTCTGGAGGCAGATGGAGCTGCAGACTGTGGCCACCTGCAGCACYTCCCTCAGCTCCAATGTGATGCTACTACTTCTCTCCTGCTCTGGAGTCCAAGGCATCAAAGCAGTTCATTACCAGGCCAGATATTTACAGAAGACCCRGAGTGCTCTTAGAGGTATYACAGTAAGAGAGCATAAAGTGTGAGTCAGTAGAATAGTTTTAYGTYTAGTGCTTGAGAACTGCATCATTTATAATGACTGCAAATACATGAAGTTGGGTTATTGTATGACTTGTGGATAGGGCTGGATAGATAAAGCCAGACATGCACAAGGCTGGCAGTTAGATCCCACTTGAGTATCACTTGGACAAAAGTGTACGTTGTCCATCAGGCAAATCTAAGGAGAAGTGGGAATGAATGGTTCTGAGTACCACTTTCATACCTCTCTGTTTGCCATATACTTTGAGAAAGGAGAACCATGGGATGAACTACCACCATTAAACAGAAATAGTCACTTAAGGGCAAGGTCAGATTTAWACTACACTTGCCTGCCCTGTCATCACTTTGGGATTCCCTCCCTCTCACATACCTCATGTGTCTTGGCCAAGACAGTGCTTCCAAGGCTCTTCCTTTCCCTGAAATTACATCTGATCTGACCGGAGGGGTGAGGACACTCTCTTCCTCTCAGGATGTAAACAAATACCAACTGCCCTGCGTTTTGAATGATGACACAGATGGATAGATGCTCTGTGGCAGGGGTCCAACAGCASCAACAAATCTGTAATGTATTTCCTTCCCCCTGTCACAGTGTATATACAATAAAGAGTCACAAGGGGAAAGAAGGAAACAAGAGGCACAGATCAGTATCTCCCTCAGAGYAGCAAGGGGTAAGGCAGCATCACCTTGCAGGAGGTAGTAGAGACAGGAGTTTTGCCTCTTCTCCTGGTTTGCTAATGGCATGTTTTGTGACTGTGTTAAGTCTGCGGGCTTTTGTTTCCTCAGCTGAGATGCCTATATGGTACACTGAGATCTTGGGAGAGAAGACACCACAGAAGGCCCAGTTTCACAGCATCTCATTCCCAGAGCTCATGCAGATGGCATATTGAGATTTTCCCTCACAAGCACATTATTGCTCATAAACAGCTTGGGGTTAATTTTTCATTGCTGTATTTCTCTCAAGTTTCCAAGCTCTGTCTTCTTACACCTCAGTCTACAGGAAACCTGGAGCCTTCCCTTTTGTCAGTGAYATCCCTCCAAATTTGTAACCAGTGGTGTAAACATGAGTCCTTGGGCTGAAACGTGACTCAAAAGATTAGGACACCTGGATCACTGTGTTGCTGCCACATAACTCAAACTCAGGAAAAACATAGAGAGAGTGCCAAATCTAGTACCACAATGAACTTTCCTTCAGGGAACACTGAATACAGAAACCCTCCTAGTCGGCCAGATGCATTACTRCAGCATTAATATTGAAAAGTCCACCTCATTTGCAAAAAGCTATTCTAGATCAGAGAGGYCAAGRWGTAGAATTCATTACAAATAAAAGTRAACCTGAGTTGCCCAGCTTTATTGTGCACCATGGATGACAGGCAGCAAATAGAATGAGTGGCARAAATGGCCACAGGGAACAGTAGCTTGCCTACATTATTTTAATGTTTAATTATGACCATGTTACTAGAAATACACAGACATGGGATAGCAACACAAAGTGGATTTCATGTTGGTATTCTCTCTTTAATTTTAAGCTGTAATTCCCTGTGTGCAGTGATTACAGAAACATAGCCACAAAATGGTGTTTGGAAATTTCTATTTTTTTTAATGGTTGAGCAATGTCTTCTCTTACAATTGCCATTTCAGATAATTCAGGGGCATTAATTGTGGCATATGCATTGAAATATATAGTGCTGGCCCTGTATTATTGGCAATGCATGGAAAAGATATCATGTGCTGGAGCTACAGCAATTTATCTGATCCTGTCATTCAGTCCCACAGCACAGAACCTTACTTTTGCAAGTTACGCGAAAAAGCCCTGCTTCCAATAACAGTCCTTTAGGTTTCATAATCACAGAATCACAGAACCATTTATTGGAAAATATCTTTAAGATCATCAAGTCCAACCACTAACCTAGCAYGAATCTTATCTACCACTAAACCATTTCCCTAAGTACTACCTCTTTCAAATACCTCCAAGCAGAGACAGAACACATATTTTTGCATCTAGAAAACCTAAAACTGTTTTTATCATTAGCTATATTTGTAGTATATGTAAAACTATTAGAATGAAGGGTCAGACAAATATTTCACRGAACTAACTTATGCCTTTTGGTATACTACTGAGGATGATATATCTCTCACCATTTAAACTCAGTATTTCTATCTTTCAAGGAATATAACTTGTTTGAGTTTATTCCTGCAGAGATGGTATGTGCCACTCACCTGAGTTTTTGTCAGGCAGTCGGTTTATCCTCCATACAATGGCATTAAAGGCATGCTCGTATTTGGCAGTTCCCAAAGTTACTCTCATTRCTGGCTCAGAACCAGACAGACTGGTTGATCCAAAAGTGGCTCCCTTGTTCACCTTGGCTTTCAAAGATTTCTCCCCCAGGACACTCTCCCTGCGGAAGTTCTTCACCCACTCACTTGGCACGGGGTAGCGGATCATGACGTTTTCACAAGGGACCTGAGTTAAAGGGTCATGATTGGAAGAGAACCCTGTGGACATCATCAGCCAGCTCTGCACCTCCACCTCAGCACCATTGATGCTGGCAGCTGTCCTCAGAGTAAAAGGCAAAGTTTTCTCAGCAAAGACAGTCCTGAATCTCATCAGTTCAAACCGACAYGCATCCAAGGGGTTGAACAGAATAATTCGGGAGTTATTAAACACATCCTCATCCACACATGAATGGAACTGGCAGCTGTATAATTTAATCCACTTAGTGGTAGTAGTGGGCATAATATCCTGCCTTGCAACTATTTCATTCCCTTTGATCAGGATATCGTTAAGGCCCAGTCTGCATTCTGCCAGGCCAGAAAGGAAGCTGAGAACATAGATATGAGTCAGCACACTGTGCTGGAGAATCACACCATCTCCCTTGGCCAAGATGCCATGAAACTCATCCCTGACATCCACAGTGATTTCTTCTTCCTGATAATTCAGTCCCACTGTGCTCAGATCTGTTGATGAAGCTGGCAAGTTCATCAGTGTGTCTTGCACAGCACTGATGAAGCTAAGGAAGTCTTCATAATCTGTAGTCCCAAGCTTGATAATTTGCTCTCTCTCTGCAGTGTGTGCAATGGCTGGCTTAGGCTGATACTTCTTTTTCTCCTTGTAYGTTGTGCGATCCAACCGCACGCTGTGTATCCTCCCGTTCTCATCGTAGTTCTGCAGTTTGCGCTCGGAAATCTCATGGTTGATTTCGAGTTTGAGTTCCCGAAAAGGCTTCTCTAGCCCCTTCTCATAAAAAAGCTGTATACACCCACTTTTGGTCAGCTTGACATATATTGGTCCCCAGTGCCTGGATGACATAATGTTCTTCTTYTCTGGGATCCTCAGCATCATTGGCCATCCATCCTTTGGCTTAGCCGGTGCCAGGTTAGATAAAGCTGCATCCAGATCATATGGCATCATGGGGTCATCATCAGGCAAGGCAGAACTGCTCACACGATCTGGGTCTCCAATCTGGAGCTGTTTGAGCTGCTCTACAGCATCTGTGTGGGTTATAGTTTTGTTTGCCTCATGGAAACCGATGGTATCAGGCTCTTGATGGAGAATAATGAGAGAGTCTCTTTGGCTTTTGCCTGGAGCACTGGAGACAGAAGAGCTTTTGGAACGCCTCTCTCGCTCCTCAAAGAATGAGCTGAATGGATTGATGGGTGAGGGCTGGACATCTCGAAGAGATTCATCCAGAAAGGGATTAGTAGCACTCCATGGTGGTGTTTCAACAGAAGGCAACTTGGTTAAAGAGGAGAGATCTAGTTTTTGAATTTTGGAGAGGTCTCCCAATGTRCTTTTAGGACGTTCTCTTTTCTTTAAGGATGTAGTGAGATTAAAGTTAACATCTGGAGCCTGYGTTTCTGCAGGTGGGGTATCTGTTTTCAAGGGAGAAAGGCTCTGTGGTGAAAAACTGACTTCATTGTCATCAAAAGTCACCCAGCTGGGAAAGCGAACGGTGGTTGGGGTAGATGAATGGCCATTCATGGAGGTGTTGTTCAGCTGCCAGTTGACAGCATCCATATCTATCTCTTCATCTTCCTGGAGAGACGAGGAATTGTCTTTAAAAAAAGAGGGGAGGGGAGGAAATTTCAGCTAATTATTCTGAAGTTACCTAGTTCTCTCCTCAAAAAACCCCCCAGAGTGCATGCTCAAAGAAGGCTATTCATATGTTGGGCAAGAATAAGATAGTCAAAAGATTTGACTAAAATGCTGAGGAGTCTGACAAAAATTAATTAAAAGATACACAGTTGAACACAGAGAAGGAATCCAGAAATACTAAAGGAATGACAGTAATGRTTGTGCTGAGCTCATCCCAACATAATGGCCTGAAGGAGAAACCACATGTCATGGTGACTTTTAWAAACTTCCCCCTCTAAACTTTCAGRATRCATTTCTTCYCTACAGTTACCTTYTGTTATTTGCCTGGAATGTTCCCTCACTCTTGTTATCATTTTCTTCCCTCTTCTGTCCCCACACCCTTTGTTTTAGAGGATAATCCAGTAGGAAGAGGAATGAACATTGAGGAAGAGCACATCKCCAATCTGTACTTGTCTGTGCATTTATCGTTACCACAAAGGCACATGGGTTATGGTGGCAGCACTGTAAAAGGTGCCCAGGTGTGATTTTTCCCCAGGATGTGTTCAGTAAAGAGACTCTTYGTTGTACCCAGTGTGCAAGAGTCTGACAGTCCTTGGATGTCTCTGAAACATCTCTCTGAGAAGCTGTGATCTAGGGATATATGTTAGGATGAGGAAARAACATGTTTTTCACTTGTGTTGTGAAAGCTGTCCTCATCCTCTCTTCAGGGCACCTTTGACTGCTRTTTTCCTGCTCAGGCACTGCCAAGACACTTTGTAGAAAACTGTATMACAGTGCAGTGTTTCAGTCCCACC
The DNA here is from genome assembly GCA_902810485.1 of Alauda arvensis. Taxonomy (NCBI): domain Eukaryota; kingdom Metazoa; phylum Chordata; class Aves; order Passeriformes; family Alaudidae; genus Alauda; species Alauda arvensis. The sequence continues at coordinate 23,665 of CADDXX010000330.1, forward strand.
TCTTCCCAGGATTGTTGAAGCAGTAATAAGGTGTTTTCCAAAATGARCACAAATTCCCAGTGTAAAGAAATTTAATTATTTTCTTCCCATTTTCTTCCTACTGAGCTAATGAATCACAGTGCTTCTAAAAATGAGCAGCCAGCATAAAATTATACTCTTTAGCTGCACTATGTTTGCTCTACATGATACAGTAGTGCTGGCATTTGTGCATTTTGCTTCTCCCAGACATCCCATGTTTTACACAAGTCACTGTTACTCAGTACAAGTGAGAAGTCAATGTAAAGTACACTGTGGAATAGCTGTAYGCCTGTGATTTCGGCATCAACAACAACAACAAACTATTTTAAGTCATTATTTAAATTGCCACCAGTTCCCAAAAAAAGATGAGCTTGATTTCCATTCTGCCTCAACCATAACACACAATTTGAATTTTTAATTCAGCTACTACTTAGGATATGAAATAAGGAATATTCATGCTTGCCAAAGTGCTGCCATGATCTCATTATAATGTCATGGCTATTCTGGCCCTCTCATTCTCATGCCCCACACTCAGCAATATGTAAGTTTACCCAACTACCCAACCTTCTGATCTAAGAACAAAACACATAAACCAAGTTCTAAGGGTTATTACAAYTGAGAATTATATATGAAGGTGAATGATACCAATTTGTTTTTCAAGCCACAGTAATACAAAGCAATAAAAAGAACAGATAGCTTTTACAGACTACCCATGCATTGCAAAGTGTATATGAACAGAAGTGCCATTGTCTCAGTTTCTCAGATTTTTTTTCTACCCTGCCATCTCACTCCCAGCTTTGCACAGTGCCTGCCTGTAGCCCCTGCTACTGTTCACACCACATGGTGCAGTGGTGGATTCTTTATCTGCTAAAGTATTGCCACAAGGCTACAAACAGATTGGGGGGGGAAAACAATAACCCAACCAACTATTATCCACAATCACRCCCTGAGTGAGAAAGTAATAAGGAACCCTGGCAGAATAATCTGACATTGCTCTGATCCTCAGTCCACACCAATGTGCGGTCTATGCTGTCTCATGTCTTTCCAGGACTTTGGTCACCCAGCATGTAGCACCTTGAAACAAAGGTTTATGGTATTTCCAGGAAAGCAATGCCTGTTTCTTTTAGGACTTCTAAAATTCCAGTGTTTGTAAGATCTGGGTTGCTTAAGAGCAGACCACCTCTTCTCTGCCTGCAGTTATAATTTCCTTGTGACAAGGAAAGAAAGCTTTGGTTCTCTTTAATGTATCATCTTTTCATTTTTCTATTTGACTAAACCACAACTGCTTTGGCCAAAACCATCAGGTGGTATCATGCTACTTGTGCCTGGGGAAAAGGCAGCCATYCAAGGGCTAAAGGACATTGATACTGCAAAGTGTTTGTGATCAAAACTGCGCGATGGAAATAGGAAGAAGATCTGAGGGTATTACGTACCTTTCAAAAAAGAAAGGCAGATAAGAACTYTCAGAAATSGACCTGAGCAGAGRCCTGAATTTTCAAAYTTCTRAGTACTCATCTATTTTGCCTYTTGAGAGAAATAAGCTCAGAGCTTCCTGGTAYGACTGTTCCTGTTACCTGAATATATTAATGTATGTATAATTCAAATAGCTCTTTGAACTTTAGTCTGTAGAAAAGGCATACCCTTAACACACCTTCCAAAGGGGTCCAGATTTCCCTGATGTAGTCTACACCAATCCCTCAGACAAARCAAGCACTGCTAAGATTTCTGTTGGCATAGCTGGATCTCTTCTAGGGCTCTTTACATGAAGTCCACCAGACACTGGTATACAGACTTGGTCTTTAAAGATCACYCAGGCCATAAGGATGCCAACAACAAAACTTACGGTGTCTGTACAAGCAATTATAGAAAAGCAGAAAATTTAGATGGACAGATCAGGAAGAAATCAAGGACCAGGCTGCTGTGCAGTTATGTCTCCATGACAAAGGTTATACTTCCACATAGTTTCCATTACATCTATATCTGGTCATTTTCTTCCTCTCCCATATCCAAGTCAATTATATCCTGTGTCTATGCACATTTTTGGGGGCTGCCATGTTTCTGATCTTACCAAGAGAGATGGTGTAATTTAAAAGACATTTAAAGTGAGTGGGCCATCACGTTGAAGTTATACAACTGGACTCCTATTTCCAGCCTTGACACCAACCTCATATGTGGCTTTGGGAAAACATCAATATCACATCACAGCTTCTGGTTCTCTTCCCACTTTTTTCTAATTTCTGACTATAAAAGTGTTACATGTGGAACACTGGTGATTCCTATGTACCTCAGTATCCAGCACATTTCTAGCACTGTCACAGAACACAGTCTAATTTGTAATGCCACAGAAGCAGACATAAACCTATAAACAGATTCAATTAATAGTTCTGTTGCATCTGTGCACTTGAAAAGACTTTCAAGTTTAGTACAAGCTATGAAGCCAGGCCTGTTTTCGTCAGCTTTCCTTTTATCCCAGCTCTGTTAATGGWAGAAGGTCAAACCTGTTACTGCTGCAGACAGCAGCATAAACACACAATAGGGAAGTGCACAGAAACCAGTTACAAGAGTAAACAGCTCAAAGCACAGAAGAGTTCTTGTCAACACCAGGGTATTTACTACCTGCTTATTCTGCATGGAAGAAATCCCTGTGAGGATAGCAGTTATGACATGCTTCCTAGGTACCTTTGCTATCAATTAGTGTGTGGTAACATAAAGAAATGTTCTCTCACAACCTGGCAGGACATTTTCTTTCCATGAGCTTCAGAAAAGATTTTGGAGACAGAAGAAGAGGCATCCACCTTGCCTCTTTTCAAGAAGGTTACAGAGGGCAGCTGAAAAATCCCAAACCTCTTGACCACCAACATGCAAAAGGTTGCAAGATAGATTTGTAAGCAATCCTCAGACTTCTGAGTGTCTCTGCAAGTTCTAGCATGTAGAAGAAGTGACTGCTCACACAGGCTGTGCCCTCTACTCTTGCTACTGAACACACAACATGTAAAAATTTAAGAGCAATTTARTTCTCCAGCATGTTGAACTGTTAGTACAAAAGTTAGGTTTTATGGCCCAGCTAAAAGACRTTTGAAAATCACCACAGACTAAATAAGTAGCAGGAGAAGGTGCAAGATGAGTAACTGAAGTCACAGATCTGATCTCTRTGGTTTCCTCTTATTCATTCTCCTCCCACTTGACTGATTTCTCAGGTCATGTTGAATGGATTATCCTTAGGTAACTTTTCAATTCATAATACTCTGCCAAATCACAACATCTCTTTGAACACAATTGTCAAAATYTAGGCCATGTAAATCTGGCAGGCTTAAACCTAGTGCATCCCAAATCCACACTACAGTAGTATTGCATGGACTGTTCCCAGCAGTGGCTTAGTGACTACTTAAATACAATGTCTGTTGCTTGTTAACTATCGCAAACTCATTGTAAGTCCTAAAAAGGTTTAATTGCCAAAAGAACTAAAATCATCTGAAGCTACAAAGAAGTTATATCATGGAGCTTCCAGAGCTATTTAAAATACAATTAATTTCATCTAGGTTCAATTAATTTATCTCCACAAGTCTCTATAAGAACTGCTATATTTCATTTTAAATGTAAGCCATCATGCAGGTACTAAACAGAAGATGAAACAGAAGAAAATGATGACTCAGCCCTCATAACTAGGTTGCAGCAGCCCCCAAACTGCAAGAAAGCTGTTGAAAATGACAGTTCTCTATGTACTATCTTAAAAGACCCTAGAAGTTTTTATTGACTTTTTCCATTGATGTTTTGACTTTTGCTAACAATTATCTCTCTACACAGAAGTCTGTGTTTATGGGAAGGAAGGACTGCTGTATTTCAGGCATTTGTGCTTACAGCACTTCATTGCCTGGAATTATTTGCCTYGTGTCTCCTCCACTCACACYACCCCTTGCTGCTTGGAGAAGGAAAAGAGCATCTTCCCMACAAATGAGGCAGAACTAAACATTAAGACACTGGTTTCACACTACCAAAAGAGTGGTAGTTGCAGCTGTAAGTCTCATTCATTATGCTGTGGAAGCTATCAATCATTTTCCTCTTCTCTRCTTATCTTTATTCAACTGGAGAAACAAATTAATTCAGTCAGAGCCCTTTCACTCTTCCTTGAATAACAAAAATGTTCAAGATAACAAAATTAGTTTGCAACATAGAACGTTCTTGCATGATTTAATTTAAAAATACTCAATATTTTTATTGTGTTATGTTTAGAGTAGTTAAAACTCTGATTCATAAAAAAAATAGCATACCACCAGCGTGTCAGATATGGTAYGGAATAACTGAAAAAAATATTTCAGCAATTCATATTCTATGTACAGTGAACTCCCCTTTCTCTTGTACAGACCTTGGCTGCAACTACAGTTTTATAAAAGTTCCTTACATGTTCTGCAGTCTGTACTATGCAGTGCCCTAAGAAATCAGAATGTATCTGGCTAGTCTTAAGACAAAACCAAGCATCTGTAACACATTGTGCACAAAACTGATAAATTAGATTTGTGCAGAAGATATACACATTCAGAAAATGTTCTTTCCAGATCTACTGCTTAGTTTTTAGCCTGTAAACACTTAAAAGTTAGTGTACTAATACTCCAACAGAATTACAGTCAAGAACAAGCATACAGCTATCCAAAAATCACCAGAACATTGCAGCAAAGCGAAATATATAGTTTTGAAGTGTAAGTGCCTGTGTCTCCAATTCATACCAATTTATCATTTGAACAGTATCCAAATCACACACAGCTCATGCAAGTAATGAAAAAGTTGTTAGTGTCTTGAATAAACTGTTACATCTTTCCATCAGGCAGGAATTACATATTAGAGGCAGTTACTTCTAAAATGAATAAAATTCTCCTAGTCATAGCTAGAAAACATTTCATACTCCAAGTAAAAGCACTGCTTATCACTTAAACAAAGCTTGCTTTGTTGTTTTTTGGTTTTTTTTTTTCAGTAAAGATGGCTACTCTAAAAAGAAATTGAAATAAACACTTTTTGTTCTCTTTATATACTTAAAAGTGTGGAGTTCTTCTCTTGTGTAACAACGGTAGTGAATGGGTCCCAGAACTATTACAGAAAAAGAGGCTTTTTGATTTAGCCCATTTGAGAGCCACAGATCATGGGAAAGCTCCTGAAGATCAGTTCATGTGTTTCCATTAGCTGGCCAGAAGGTGGTACATTAACACTGATCCAATTGGAAGAAGTGTTCAAGATTTTAACAAGATTTAGACAAGACTATGCCTGTTCAAAGAATTCACATGCTACATGTGACATAGTATTGTTTGTTTATAATTAGAGCCAAATTGTGAACAGATCTCACCTAAGTGGTGGAGAAAAGATTAAAACCTCCTTCTTCTTCCTGAGAACTTGTTTCTATTAAACAAGCAGGTACAGTCATAAAGTAAATGCCTCAGCAAGTAAGCATACCTACATGATTCATTACAAAGCACCTTCGTTTCTACCCCTGAGGACATGGCACAGATATGACTGACATATTTTTACCACTATGTCATCTAACTGTGTTCTCAGCAAGGTGTGCTCAGCCCAGAGGTTACCAAGACAGTGACTACACCCTAGACTTAGACATTGTTACTGCCACGCAATACTTCCACTCCCAGCTTGGGTAGGCAAGACAAAGCCTGTGTGTGAAGGGACAGAGCAGAGCTGGAAAACACCAAGCTGAACCTGTTTCAGCAGACAGATCAATAAGAGAATGAAAGATTCTCTGCTGAAGAATGAATCACACTACTTSATCTTTCATCCAAAAGGAGAACAAATGAGAAACAAATGAGAAGAACAAGAAGACATGCACAACATTTTTCAAAAGCRGTTCTTTAAAAGTACTTTGGCAAAGATAAATGAAGATAAGTTTTCCTCAATGTACTTTGGACTTYGCTTCTCTCCACAGATGTCTGCCTCCCTCTCTGATTTTAMTCCACAGTACATACAACATATCCTTCAAAASTGGAACTGCCAYTGAGATGAGACTATTGATCTCATGAAGAAATGGGAGTGAATAAAGAAAGAGAAATGTGTCTGCAAGCCCAGGAAGCTTCATGAGGTATTTGGCAAGCAGAGTAGATGATCTGTAGCCAGCCCTATAAATGCAAAGACAACCCCAATCCATCTTGAAGGAACTGATGACCATCCWTTGAACAAGTTCTATTTTGCAAAAGGCACTCACATAAATGTCTCATACAGACAATACGTCGCTTCATTATGCCATAACTTTTCAAGCAATGTATGATGAACTAGTAACAAAATACAGAGGTTGGCAGCCTTGTTAGTTTTGTCTGGAGTACTTGAGGTATTACCAAATGGAACAAGCCTGACCTTTGCAGTGCCAGACTGCAGGTGAAAATGYACCAGCACTAGATCTGCTCAGAATCTGGGATCCCACTGAGCAGCAAAACCTTTGACAGCAAAGCAACACACTGTGKTCTCATGCATTGAGTTATGGATTCAAATGGYTGCTGCAGTACTGCATAGGTGTGGGGTCTGGTCCTGCTAAGTCTGAGAAATGTTTCCACAGCCRTAGGAAAATCCAAGGCAGGAGACCATCATGAGTGGCTGGAAATACTCTGGRTTTGCTATTGCCAGTCCATCAGTTCAGAAACTGTACTGGTAGTGACCACAAACAGTAGCATCAGCTGATGACAACTTGGTAGTCAATGCAAAATAACTGGCTCTCTRATTCCTAGGTGGCAGTTCATGCATGGCTGAACTATGTGCTCACTCTTGTGCTGATTCTTCAGCGAGAAAAGAGAAGAACCTCTCAACGTACACAGGGACGTTGAATAAGCCTGTACCAGTGCTCAATTCACTGCTTATAAAAATAAACAATGCACATCATATAGAAAGAGACAGGATATTTTACATCTTCAAAATGCACTACTGCAAACACTTCTGGCTCCTCACAACATTTAAAAATAGTAGCACTAACTTCCTCATTCCTGTGCCCAAGGCATTTCCCAGGATCAAGTTTTATATCATATCAAGTCAGCAGCTCACATCCTGTCTGCCAGATATGTCTGCATATCTCAGGTCAYGCGGTCAAGAGGTAATCTCGTATTTATACACTCACTACCTTTACCCTGAGCAATATCAAAATGATTCACAAGTTATGTTGCTGCTGATATTTAAAACAAACCCAAACACCCATTTAGAAATTTCTAATGTAAGATTCTGTGGAAACTTCAGTTTCAGTTATGTATTTTAATAATTTAGTTACCTGGTGAGCTGTGAAGACAAATGTGTTTCATAGACAACATAGCTGATACATAGCTCTAAATTATGGAATATAGCAGTGCTCAACTTTTGCCTAACGCTAATACTTTTCACCCCTGTAGCTTGTTATGCAAACATTTTCTGTTTAAAATGCAGAGAAGACTATGTAACTGCATGAGAGTAGCCAGTTTGGCCAGTTCTTGACTCAAAGCATATGTGAGCTCCAGGCTACAGGAAAGTTTTATGAGCTAACAGGTGAGGTGCTCRATGCAAAGGTGAGAAGAGCTATACCAAAGSCACGTGTATCTGAATTTGGGTTTTTTTTCATTTTGGAGGGATTTTTGACACTTAACATGAAGGACTGAAGGTAACTGGCTGGAAATAGCATGAGAAAACAGAAAGGACAGCATGATCTACATGCAATGCCTGACCCACATAGATATCACTGAAGATGCACCTGCCAACTCAACACCCACACCCTCAATAAAAAATATTAATTAAAGGTRCCTGAGAAGCAAGATGATGCAAAGGATATGATACAGGAATGGGCTGCAAAAGTCTTAGGAGCTAATCTAAATTGTGTGACTATCTAAGTGAACTTCAGCTAGCAATTTGTGGCCTCTGCTCCACAAGTTTTCTCTCTGCAGCAAAGCAAAAATACTGATGTAATGGGAAGTGTTATGGTTGTTGTCATGTGGGTTTGATAAATAGGCTATCATAAGTCATGTGAAATGAYTTATGGGTTTTCTAGGAACCATACAGGATAAAGGGAATAAGCAAGGAAGCTTCTGTAGGGAACAAAACAATTGTAGAGAGTAGAAGCTGTGGCCCTTGGCTTAGCAAAACTTAACTTACTAGTGTCAAGGTAGTTTTTTGTGCACTGGCCATTGCAAGCAAGTGTAAATGGATGAAGACAAAGAGGTGGAGAAACTGGAGTAAACTGCTAAGGGTCAACGCTCACATACCAGACTGGCTGTGAACTGGAAGGAGAAATGCTGGGCTTTTGCTTCTTCCTGTTTGCTCCTCCCATAGGCCGAGAAACAGGGTACTGTCCACACTATTTAGAGGCAAGGAGGATTCCACCAAAAAATATTGGAGGCAAGTGAAAAAGGCTTACCAAAAAAATTTGCTTGGAAAGCAAATGCATGCAGCAACAGATCATGAAACGTGCTTCTTACAGTCAGATAGGCACCACTTTATTTGGTTATTGTTCTGTTATTGTCTTCAAAATTATATWGGGCTGTTGCTAAGGTGGTTGCAGGGTTGAGTCAAGATGCTGCATTGTCAGTTTTCACCTCTTGAGGCCTTTAAAGATGTGTTTTGGATATGTTGAGCATGAGAATTTAAGGGACAGAACACAGTAGGAAAAATATTCTCTCTACTGGTAACCTAACTCCAGCCTCCTTTACAGTGRCACTGATCTCAGTTTTTGTCCATCCAAAAAAAAGTGATGCTGCAGGGGTCATYCTGGAGAGTGTTAGGAAAAGCACAGCTGTACTGTCAGAGTTTGTGTCTACCCTGCCAGTCTGACAAGCACAACCATTCCATCAACAGCTTCAGCCAACTTTGGAAACTAACAGAGTTGACCCAGTTCACCCATTGAATACCTATAACAAAACGACTCCCAAAGAGGGTGGAAGACAGAAAACTTGTCGGCTTGTTCATCCAAATAAGTTTTAATTATCGTCCTGCTATACAGCCCTCCATCCAAGTCTGAGAGTCTTGTTATCATCCTGTGGTGTTATCAGCATGGTATCTCCAACCTCAGGGCAGCTGTTGACCAGCCTGGGAGGCTGCTGTGACAGACTGGCTCGTTTTACAATATACTGCTGTGATTGATGAGGCCATTCCCCCTTTTCCACACTCATCTGCTCCAGGCCTGAGACTCCCTTAGCACACCCAGTCCAKGCTCCCACCATAAAACCCCAGCTGTTGTGCAGCTATTCACAATTACAGSAAATCAAGAGAACCAAATACTGGGCTGTTGCCTATCTTTTGTCATTTGGAGTTTTGTTTTTCCTTTTTGTATGTATGTGTGTAGTTGCCACAGTACACAGGATTATTCAGGGTCACTCCACAGAAGCAGCCAAACAGAAATGATCCAACAAGCWATTTCTTCCTCCCTCCCTTGGACCATTTTGGTGTGATTACAGTGAATGGAAAGACATGGGATTCTGTTAAGTGTGAAAAYTTGAGCAAAAGTCACCCACACAAGAAGAATGGAAAGATGTAATTCATCATGTTATTATAGCACTGCAGTGAGAAGCGAAGAAGAAACCTATACTTCAGTCCTCTGTGCTGGTTTTAACTTCCCATCTGTCCATCTTTAATGGGCATCTTCAATCCAAGCTATGATTCTGGCTGGAGGCAAAACACAGAGTACACAAGGTCCAAATTTCTGTATGCTAGTCCTGAGTAACTTCTCAGACAACTGATTTCTTTTATAATCTGTAAGTTTTAGCAACCCTTACCACCACCTGGTCTTAGCTGCATGTCCTATTTCCTCCCCAAATGATGCTCACCATTCCTTTGTTGGGAATGCAGAGAGGGGAGGAACAGGGAGTCCTGAAAATTTCTGTTCTGAGGCACCAGAAGCAGGAATCAGGCAGGGTACTAGGRCTGGATAGGKTGGAGCTCTGATAGTGTCAGGACAATCCATGTACAAAACACACCACAGAAAACTAAGTGGAAACAGACTTCTGCATTCTGGAAATGTGGAAGGGACCTAACAGATCTCTCCAGGGCACAGGACAAGATTAGGGAAGAAAAAAAAAATGGTGTGGACAGTGTGATAGGAAGCCTTACTGCCTCTATCACCAAACTGCGGAGCTGGTTTGGTGGCGGCGCCAGAGAGACAAGAGCTGAGCACAGAATGTGACCAATGTGAAGGAAAACAACAGGCCCCCACAGCTGCTGTGCCCTGTAAACAAAGCTCAGCTTTYTGAAGGGCCATGTGAGATTCTGCAGAAGAGTCCTGAAAGAATGGAGGCCTGCCCAAAGGAAACAACAGGGATTAGAGAAATGAGGAACATGGGATAATAAAATGAGGACTTTACTGAGCTTAAACAAAAGGTACTCAGATTATAAAATATATCTTTTAATATATTCCTACAAAAAGATCAAATGAACATTCAAGAAATARATGGGCAACACTTAATGCATAATCAAAATACCCAAAAGCAGTATCTTACATAGTGGCACTGACTGGTGGAGGAAATTTGACAGCAGTTACCTAAGAAGAACAGCATTGCTATGGACAAGAATGACTGCTCAGTTCACTGGTGAGCATTCTATTCTAACATTTCAAGAATTGATCATAGGAAAAGAGATTTTTTTTTTTCTTCATGAGATAATGCTGAAAAATTGCTTCAGTATGCTATGAAAATGGGGGTGGGAGAATTTTTTTTTTGTCCACTGGTCTATTTGGATAAAGGAATTACATAAAATTTATAGAATGTCAGAAATAGATGTCAGATAAGAAAGTACCACCTATGGGACCTCCACTAGGTTAACAAGTCTAGAAGAAATATCTAAATTCATTTAGGAATGCAATGTATTCTGATCTTTTRCACTGCATCTCTTCAGTTTGCAGATTTGTACCACTCATCTAGGTCACATCGAGGTCAAATGGTGGAAACAAAAAGGCCAGTCATGTGGACAAGGATATGCACCCTATGGAAAGGTTTGAATTTAACTTCTCACATGGAATGGCATTTCTTGTAGGCTTTGCTCAGAACACACACGTATGAGCACTTCAAGTAATGAAACAGCATTCTGCCTTCCCTCTGGCTTCAGGAAAGCATGTTTCTGCTTGAGACAAGAAAAGAGAATGTACTGGGAGTGTGTTTATTCGAACCAGAATTTTAATGCTCTGGAAATGCTGACAGAGCTTGCAAGATTAAATCCTGTATTTACTAACTCAGCAGTATCCTCCCCCCTAAATTGCTCCATTATCACCACACCACAACATAAGGGAGAAACTCTAGAAAACAAGGTATCTGTTGACATTTGGCAAACCTGCACTTAAGTTCTCTGAGCTGGATCTAAACTAAAGTGTTTCTTGGGGTCAACTCTGATGATTTTGGATATGAAAACTGGTTCACCCATAAAGCAAATTGAAACCCAGATCTCTCATTACATGATCTGAACAGTTGTCAATTGGCAGCGGCCTGACTGTGCAGGGATAAAAACCATGCCACAGTCCTGTGGGCAAGCCAGTCTCCATATGAATAGTTTCAGGATGCATCAGGAAGCAATTATCAAATCCCARCAAAACCTAGTTATGACCCTTCTCCTTCTTCACCAACTATCACTTGGGAGAAGCCAGAATTATTTTTCTCCTCTCTCCCCTATACATAAATTAAGGGGATTTCCCACCCCCCACCCCCCCTTTAAACTTTTAGCCCTGTTCAGTCTCTTTGTGCCGAGACTTTTGTCTTGGGGAAGAGGCTATTTCGCTGGAAGGCCATGGAAAGACAACTGTCCGGCAGACAATGGAGCTGTCTGCAGAGCAGGCGCTTCGGAGCGGASAGCGGGATGGCAGAGCCAGAGGCATTCCCGGCCTGTTGCCATAGCAGCGGGGTGAGTGGGCCGCCCTCCCCGCCGGGCTGCCCCTCCCCGGCCGCCGGCTGTGCGGGGAGCCGGGGGCTGGCTGTCCGTGCGGAGGGCAGGGCAGTGCCAGGAGCCCGGGGCTGGCTGTCCATGCTGAGGGCAGGGCAGTGCCAGGAGCCCGGGGCTGGCTGTCCGTGCTCAGGGCAGGGCAGTGCCAGGAGCCCGGGGCTGGCTGTCCGTGCGGTCCCCGGGAAGGGCAGGGCAGTGCCGGGGCAGTGCTGGGAGCCCGGGGCTGGCTGTCCATGCGGAGGGCAGAGCAGAGCTAGGGCAGTGCCGGGAGCCCGGGGCTGGCTGTCCATGCGGTCCCCGGGGAGGGCAGGGCAGTGCCGGGGGTGTGCGGCGCTCACCGCGGGCCGGCCTTCGCGACAGGCTCCTCCGCAACACCGGCTTGTATGGACAAGCCTGGGCTCTAATTACAGAATTTGCACTAGATCAAAATAACATGCAGCAAACACGTTAAAAAGCATTGCGTGCCTGGAACTGGCATCCTTCAGGGTCCACCAGAAATAGTTGGGAGAACACCGGAGGTCCCTGGCTATGGTCACTTSGCCGGAAGCTCTGGCTGATCACGGATGTTGAGTAGATGGCTTGCAAGTGTAACATAAGGCAAGAACTAATGCTACATATTTTATCTCTTTCTCCAGCACAGCAGGCTACAGCGAGAACCATTAGAAAGTTATTCAATGGGAAGTGGCAATACTTCCCCAACACAAAGAATAAATATAGATAGTATTGGTAGCATTATCCTCTGTAAACACAGGGTAGAGTTTAAGASGAGGGCAGCTACTGTAACCCTATATGCTTTCTCCAACTTTTGGCTCAACATTGAGTCTCTGTATGTACATGTAGCTCTAGAGTATGCAGGTTTTTATAATCCACACCTGAGTCTCACTGTCCAAACTGAAAAGTTCTGGTTGCTTTTGTGATAGGCAAGACCTTTTTCTCAATGATCTTTGATGGAAGAAAAAAAAAGAAAAAAGATCTATTGTTATCTTCTTATTTCCSTTCTTACCTTCTTGTTTACTTTCTTATTCACTGTAATGCTTGGGTACAGAAATTGAGGAAACAATGTCAAGCAGACAAAGCAATCCCCTTTTCAGCTAAGACCAGCTTTACTTTTGATTTGGTTGAAAGARCAAGGATCCTGCCTGCAGCAGCTGYCCATTCCAGYAGTTTGTAAACTCCAAGTTTTATGTAAGTACACCAAAGTCTGAGTGTTTCTTCACTGTCTGTTTGACAGTGCAAAGCCTGCAAAGCAGGCTGAAAAACCTCTTGAGAACAGGAGCTCTCATGAGAGTATACGAACTTCAGGTCAGGACAGAGTCTCCTGGATCAGCATTCCTGACAACATTTCAGTGATTCTCTGTTGGTCCCAGCTGGAACCTGTACATGCTGAGGCAGCTGCAAAACAGACAATAAGCTYAACTGAACAGCTTCCAGCTTTGGTAGAGCTCTGGAGTTCAGCTTAAATATGGGCAGGAGAAAGTTCAGGTTGGTTCTTTTCATTTACATTACTTCATTCATTTCCTAACAAGGGACCACCTGGGAAGGGGATATTGCCCTGTCTGCCCATGGATGGCYAGATGCCAAGCAGATTGCACTACTAAGTGAATATATTCCACAGATGTCTGCACTTGCACGATGCARCAGATAAAAGATATGTAAAGCAGAACTCCTATATCCTGTGAGCAGCAATTTTGCTGAAGTGGCAAAAGGGAGCCCTTCTTGCTACACTGAGCCAGTAGGAGACACTTCTAGATGGAAATAATTTTGTACACCTCATTTAGTGTTGAAGGTAAAAGTGTTTTACCATAAATGGTATGTTCAGTAGCATTAGGGTAGTAGTAGTACTTAGGGATAATGTGCGTGGATTTCCCTCAAGTAAGGAGGGTCAGAGGGAAGTAGGCAACATTATGGGATGGATGGCATCTTCGGAAGCAGTACCATCTGCTSCAAGATTCTGGAGAAGATTTGGATGATTATTACCTCTCATGCGATCTTAAGACTAAAAGAACCATYATAATAGGATTTAGGAAGAGACAAACATGAAGGGGATGGGAAGTAATTTCACTTGTATATGTAGTGTGGTCTGATTCCCAGTGGAACCTCATCTTTTGTCTAGAATTCAGGAACACAGAAAAACAGAGAACTGTTCAGAAAAGATTCACAACAATATAAAGGGATAAAAACTCTACCACATATCAAAAGACAAAAGCTCAACCTATTTAATCAGCTCCACAGGAGATTCAGGAACAATCAATCYGTAAGCACCTACACAGAAAATTATAAAAGAAAAATTGCTGTGATCTATTAAGTGGTATGCAGTAGTTGGTAGGCAACATGGAGAAACTGAGATTAAAAACCATGCAGAGACAATTAACCACTGAACTGTTTTGCAAAAAATCCTGCTCAGTGAAGTCACAGGAGTGCTTTAGGCAGGTGAGTTCTCACAGRAACTAAGTCAGGGATGTGCTATGGTTTGTGATATGCAGAAACTCCATCTACATGATCCCTTAAAAGCTTTTTGACCTTYTAATCTGCATGGGAAAAAATACAGTAATGGTTATTTAAGCACCTCCATCTCACTCCCCTGTTGTGTGATGAATTTCAAAACATGAATTTTAGTGCTGCTCCCTCACAGAAAAATATTAATAAAACTAAATTAGTTGTGGAGAGTTGATGTCAAATTTAGCATCTTGGAACTGGCTGTAAAAAATGAAAAATTCAAGTCACAAAGAAAGCCAGACCGATATTCAGAAGGCCAAATATACACATATCTGTGAGGATGTCCTCACACAACCTCTCTCAAAGGACATACATGATCCTAYACATGATACTGCAGTACTAAATTATGTTAAAAATAACAGGAAATAAAATGTTTTGCATGATATTATCCTTTCTTATACAGCACAACTTAGCTGAAAATTTTTTTTTGCACTTCAAACCTCAATTCCTGATGTACACTTTTGTGTAAATCCAGCTGCTTATTCCTGCATACGAGGGCAATGCACTGCTTGTGCTTTCAACAAATACCGAGGCACTGAAATCCCCTAACAATGCAGCCTTGACGAATCTGAATTGCTCACTCACCCACTGAAATTCTATACACAACAGCTCAGAGCTGTTAATCTCACAGCAAAACCTGCTTCCAAACCTTCCCTATCTTGAGCATCTCAGTGAGCACAGACACAGATTTCCATTGTAATTTCAGCAATATTTGGAGAAAATTAATAAAGCTCTTTTCGTATGTTTCATTTTATCCTCTGCTACAAAGAAGCAGCCAAYTTTCCCTCCGTCTGATCAGAAGAGAAATAACGTCCCACGAAAGTTCACGAACCAAGCCCCCCTCCTTCCCCCACATCCTGCTCGGCTCTACAGCACGGTGCGCTGGTGCCTTCGTACCAGTGCAGTGCGAGGTGTGAATAAGGCACAGGAGGAAATCAAATGCCGATTTAGTTCCATACATAGAACATACAATTCTCTTTTTAATCACTTGTTCTCAGGGGACGAAACGTCAACTCTCYGCCTCATCCTACAACTAGCGCTCACAGCACCAAACTCTGCCTGTAAATAAAACTTTCCCACRTCAATAATATCGTGCTGGAGGTTCCTTTGGACTTCATGGGCTGGAGATGTTACTCCCAATCTCCTTTCTCTGGAGTATCGGCCACCCCTCCGCCTGCCCAGGCGCGCACCGGCCCCGCTGCTGCAGTACCTTGCTTCTAAAAGAAGTTCATGCGCCGCTCCTCCTCCTCCTCCCACCGAAGCACAGAGCCTACCCCGAGGCGGCCGAGATGAGGGGGTGCTCTCCTGGCCGCTCAGGTCCCTCGGTGGCCCCGGCCGTGCCCGTGTGCCGGCTGCGGGCCGGGGGAGGAAGGCGCCCGGCCCGGCCCGGCGCAGCTCCGCGCCGCTGCCGCCGGCCCGCCCGCTGGGCTGGGCGGGGAGCTGCGCATCGGCAGGTCGGGGGCAGGTCTGGCACACCCACAAACGCGGGAGGTGGGAGACGGACACACAGGCACGGAGCAGCCGGCKAAACGGGGGGCGGAACTTCGCGTTAAACTCCGCCGARCAAAACCCCCGAAGTTTAGGCTTTTCTTCCTCCAGTAAAAAGATGCCTTTTTTTTTTTTTTTTTGGCGAAACTAAACCAAACTGCCAAACATTTCAGCTGATCACCTTGCAGAAATGCAGCAGGCTGCTCCCCGTGTCAACAGAGAAACTAGTGTCTCGTTAACTCTTCCGTCACCAACTGGCTTTAGGACTGGGGTTTCCTTTTGTCCACTCAGGTGAACTGTTTTGGATTTACTCCAGRCTGGGTAAATACAGAGATAACTTCTACATGCAAAGCACAAACCACATTTTAAAGAACTCAGTCAACCAGTCATCTCTAATCTCCTTGGAAACATTTTCCTATGTTTTTCAATCATAGACATGAGTGTCTTTCACACTAAGGGACAGAAATTTGAGGGTGATTTTTGATCATTAGAAGGATATGAGATTCCAATGCAGTCTTACAGATGGAAAATGAAGGGAATAAACCACCTGTTTTTAAACACCAAGCAGGACAAATTTATTACATCAATAACAGGATATGCCCATTTGTGATAGGAGGAATTAGACTTCATGATCCAGGAAGTTCTTGCCAATTCATGCCATAAAAGGAAGGAGAAGAAGACTCACACTAGGTACCAAACAGCCAGGTCCACCAACACAGAGTGCTCCACCTGCCAAAAACACTTGTAGGTAGTCCTAAATGTCCTGTTTTAGCCTGTATTTTTTTTTTTTTTTGTTTCCTTGCCCTTACCTCTGCCCCAAGGTAAGACTGAAAACCACAGAAATAATCTGTCAGTGCCTCTGAGAAACAGCTAACATCCTTCTGCTCCTCTGTGACATTCCTTGGGTTATTCAGGTTTTTCTCATTTCCCCTTATTGATTAGTATGTGGAAAAAAATACGTATGATATTTTGACACACTGAGGAAAACAGGCTCAGATTGTTTGGAGGCAAGGTTGTCTGGATAATTGGGAAGTAATGCCAACAAGTACCTGATGTACAGAAAAATTGATTTGCCATTTACCCATTAAATTATATTGGTACAGAAAAAAWTTAAGTACATGAAATTAACCACAGAAAGTAAATGGCTTTATGGTTTGAATGGTGGAGTGWGGCAGCATGCAGAACAAAAATGGAAGGCCCAGCTATGACTTCTGGGTGCTGGTACAATGGTGATTGTGAATTAAATTATGAAAGGGGGTGAGGGTGGGAGATGGAATGAATGTGACAGGGMCTGCAGGGACAACTGTGTGAGTCTTTCCTGTGGGAAAGGTGCTGAACAGCATGCAAAAAGGCTGRTGCCTGCCAGCCTGTGGAAGAGACACGACTGCCTTACTAGATATGTATGTGTTGATATAGGCAAGGAGTCAGAATCAGTGGTTAGATACCTTTCCTCAGAGAAAACCCAAAACAACTAGTAAATTAGGAATGGCCACATGGTGTCTTTACTTGTGCCAACCTATCTGTCTAGGCCTTTGCCAATTTGAGTCTATACAACTCATTTGCAATGAAATAATTAATGGAAGAACCGGAACCTTTGTTTTGTAATCCCCCAGGTCTGCCAACYGTGAAGCTGTCCCTTATGCAACACCGTCATGCCTCACTTCCCTCCCACACCTTGTTGTAACAACTTCATGTAGCAGACAAGGCATTCTCTGTCGGTGTAAGAGAAAGCTTCTTTCACAGAGGCTAAAAATTCCCAGGTTTATAGCAAACTGAGGCTAAAGCAGAAGGAGACAGAGAAATTAGCCCAAGGACAATCTGCTTGAACAAAAACTTAAAGGTGTGGGCTTAAACAAACATGTTGGCTGGAAAAGATGAAAACTCAGACCTGCTCATGTGACTTTCTAGGTGAACAGTGTTCCTTTTCTCATTTTATCCTTTCTCTCCTTAGCCAAGGGAAAAGTCTGTGTAGATAGTTTTGTTTGCTGTTCTGTCTGTAGCCTCAATCTTTCTGTGTGGAACAGTAATGTAAGATGAGCAGGGAGATGAAGTCATCTTTCCCTAGACTCCCTCTTTTGTTTCTTGTTCCCAATTAGGGTCCATAATTAATTTGACCACCACRACAGAGCACTGCATGGGGTGCTGGGATGTCACAGACATACTGAAGCAAGTTTGTTTCTCAGGAAACTGGCTTTTTCCTCATAAGGTGGGAGTCCCTTGACCTTTTTTTCTAATTAAAAAAAACTTTTAAAATGTGCACATTTTTAAACTAAAATTAGGGATAGAATCAGATTTATGGGGAAAGAAATAAAATCTGCTTTCCAAAAAATACATGCACTATAGAGCTGTTATTATCTCTGAGTAGAATGTGTCAAAAACTGTCAACAGCCTTTGTGAAAAATGTAAAGGATAAATTCACTCAAAGTGCCTGTTAAGCTGGGAACTCAGCCTCTGCTTGGCTGCAGAAAAAACCTAAGTTCAACTCTRTTTTTCTTTACACAAGAGCTCAACCTGAACGTCACATCTCTCATCCTAGAGAAGGATCCTATGCACCCTGCTACTGCCAGTTTGGGTCAAACCTGTCAAAACCCCACCTTGGACCTTGATGGAAGCTCAGTCAAAATCCAGTGTGGCCACAATATCTTYCCAAAAACCCCTACAGAAAAACTAAAACCAGCTGATAAATATTGTGTGTCTAGTTCAGCATTTCTGAGATTGTCCTTTGGACGTTTGACACCTTTCTGGCAGATAGTGTTGCAGATAGCTAATCAATAGAGCTTTTACTGCTGGGGCCTGTTTTGCAGCCTAATGGATCTTACTGCAGAGCAAATTGCTGAGAGGTCTCTAAATTCTCCCAGCTACCCCTGAGAAGGTGTAATTTTCATCAYATCTCACATTCATATTTCTTTTATTCCTATTCATCCTTACAAAATAYAAAAGCTGTATGAAAGTCTGTTTCAACTGTGTTTCCTGAGGCATTTGAGGCAYAGGTAACAGATAAGGACTTGCTCTTGAGCAGTATCACTGCTGGCCTGCATTCATCCTACAGCAGTTGAGAAAGAGAGAAGGAACCAAGCCCAGGCTGAACCCAGTCAGCAGCATTTGGCTTGCGTTTATCATTTATCTTGCAACCACTGAATTCTGAACAGTTGCTATTCCAGGATCCTTTTCTTGGGAGGAAAAGATGGCAAAATTAAAGCTCAGTAGTCCAGAATGGGTTTTTGTAGTATCATCCTAGCAGAACAAGCTGCTTTAAGCCAGGATATAATCAAAGCAAAAAATAACCACATAGAGAATGAAAGGCATCAAAATACATCAGGAGAAAAGATTAACTGAAAGCCAGATACTCCTCAGCTATATAACACATGGCATAATCCAGGTAAYAGTCAGAGCTAAATACAACTTCTCATGACTGAAAATATGAATAGCCAAACCCACYGATACCTGGAAAATCTATGAGATATAGTCTCTGACAAGTTTCTGCTTGTTATATAAATCCACATGCCTGAAGCAGCATTTTCCCAATAAGTACTTAAGGTCTGTGAGAAGAAAAATATGTGGGGAAGTTCACAGGTCACAGACCACTGTCCAGCTGGTCCAGTTCTCATGCTGAGAACTCTGAGAGATGCCTCTTTCAGCCCTGAGTCCTAACCATGCCCGCCATTTAAATTCATTTGAAATTGATCCCTTCACATGCACCTACTACCACAAGTGACCAAGCCTTTCTTGGYTTCTGAGCAGGAGGAGGCAGGAGCTCTGTGCCCCAAAGACAARGCTGGTTCAGAAGTGTCTGAGAATRCTATTTTCCTCACATCCTGGTTGGATTCCAACCAGAAAACATTTCTCCTGCTGCTGCAAAGTAATCTGTGCTGCGCTTGAGGAGACCAGGATCTGTGTGGATAGAGAGGGATGGCATGGGTAAGGAAGCCAGGGGAGAACACAGGGCACTGTTAAGACCTGTCTGATTGAAGACCCACTTGGTTGGGTTGGTCTGATGTTCACCCATCCCTTCCAACAAAAAGCACAACTGAGATTTTTGTTTGAAGTCTTGCAAGAATTCACAAATAAGAACATGTATATATGCACACCCCCACACATATATATAGAAATACAGATAATTATATGCATAGACAGAAAGAGAGAGTACCCTGGCCCATACCTGCTGCATGGTTCTGCTGCCTTGTGACTTTCAGGCACATAGCAGAGAAAGGCTTCAGCCAGTGCCTGAGGCAAAAATCTGAAATCTTAGCTGCTGACCGTAATGAGTAGAAGGCAAAGCACTTCTCCAGTGCAGTAACACTGAAGGGAACAGAGACRAAATCTGAAGAAGCAGCAAAACCAGTGCCAAAGTAAATGCATGATCCTCAGGATTTAGGAGGAGAAAATACAGCTTAAAACTCTGGCCTTCCATTCTTCTGGAGCAGAGCAAACTCCAACATGCTCAAGGAGTTACATATTTGTGAAACAGCTCCTAAGCCTTTAATGACTATTACAAAAAGCTGTCTCCTTTATTCRCATAATCTGTAATAACTTTATCTTCAAGTGGAAGGTGATTTTTAATGAAAGACTCGTGTATTCTGCCATGTTACACAAAAATCACATCTATTCTAACTTATTCCTGGTTGAAAKAAGAGGTGGTAAACATCAGGACCACAGTGTTTGGAAGCTGAGAGTAGCCTCAGTCACGTTAATGACAGACATTGCATAAAACCACTTTTTTTACCCCAACTTAGTGGAAATTTTGTCCAGTAACATTTCCTATTAGGTTGCCAGCACAGACAGTACAGAATGACTATGCCAACTGGGTGCAACCAGCTTTATTCTCACCTGYCACTCATTTCCATGGGACTGGGAGTTACATGGTTAAAATCACCTTCTACTGAATCACTTGGGGAATGCTCAGAGTGACTTACCTCAAGACCAGTAGTTACAGCAAACCTTGGCCAAAGGGATGAGTTGCAGAGCTACTAATTGTGTTCAGAACGTGAGAAGCCAAACAAAGGCTTTTCACATCTGAGGCACCACGGTTGATTTGTCCAGGTCATGGTCTGAATGGCTGATGGAGACAAATTCTCCAGCCCAGCAACATGCATTAATGAAGACTTGTTCAGTCAGCCTTATTAGCAAGGAATTTTGCAGTGTCTAGGGAGGAGGGGTTGATATGCTTTCAGCAGGACACAAAGGGTGCTAATTTCTAATCTCTGCTGCATTCTTTAAAATTCGTCGCCAAATTATAAAGTATGAGAAGCTGGGGGGAAAAAAACCCATGCAGTTGATAAAGGCAGCCTTTGTATTCAAATTTCTGTGGGAGAAAAAATGGAGTAGAAAATTATGTTGGAGGATCTTCACTGYTCCCACCATCTTATCACAKGAATYAAAAAYTAGTTTATCCTTATAGTGTTCAACAGTCCYRCCATTTATCATTGAAGACAGAGATAGCACAAAACATGCCATGGCCATAGTTCATTGCCTTAGTGAGTCTAGCAGTTATTTTTTAACAGAAGTTGTATTTTTACCATTTTTACTGTTTGTTCACTGTTTTGTACAAGTGTTAACTTGAAAATTACTTTAAAGTAARCTGTACTGGCAGATGCAGCATACAATTTGGAGACTATTGCTGTATATTCACCATAGAGTTTTCCTCTTCTTAAACATCTTCCCTTTTCATTGCACATAGTCAATGTGAAAACTGACTTTATTAAACACATTGCAGAGCCAGCTCCACTTACATGAAAAATACAAAATACTTCATTTGCCAAACAGAACTGGGATTGAAGGCTTTTGAAACAACAGACTAAAGAAATATACAGGGAATGTTAAGTTCTTAAACTTTTCAGAAAAGATAGTGAGGAATCTTTACCTCCTGATGATTACTAGGCAAATTAGATTAAAAATGGAGCAAAATCATAATTTACACTTTCATTTCAGGTAGGTGACAGGCTCAGTATGATTCTAGCAATTTGGCTGTATTATATGTCTCTTTAGACTATTACATGGGGACTGTAGGTTAAGCATGGAGACCACTTGGCTCCAAAACCTGTCCATCAACTTGAGTGGCATTTGCCCAGATTATGCTAATTTAAGTGAAGACTTCTATACTCAAATACACTACTCATAGTATTTGAGTATAGAAAATAAAGATTTCTTTATTTTTTCTTGTTTTTTGAGGGGTGGGGGAACGATTTAATGAAATTAGAAAAATGAAAATACCCACAAAATTTTCATCCATAAAATTGAGTTTTAAAGACAATACACCTTTTTTTTTAATGCGATGGTAGAAATCCAGGAAAGAGTCAAACTCCTACAGCACCATGCAAAATAGAAAATGTCTAAGGAAATATTGCAGATTCCTGTAAGATGCAGAAATTATTGCCATTGATGAAATTTGAATGACACTGCAGGATACTCAAGTAAAGCAGTAGCTACTGCTAGAATTGGTATGTATTTTCTCAAAGACTACCATTACTTCACTACTTTGCAACAGTGCTACTTCAATTATCCGGTCAACAAAGAGGAATTTACATTCTGAAGTAGATTATGARGAAATTGTTCTGCATGCAGAAGTGCCTTCTGCCAAATAAAGGGGAATGACAGTCCCTTTACTCATTTTTCCTTCCCTGCYAGAAGGGAATGCAGGATGCAGCAGGCCACCCACTAGAAACAAGGTAATGCCACTGGCA
>CADDXX010000330.1:46421-82162 GCA_902810485.1 Alauda arvensis
CAAGAAGCACATAAGGCAGGTTTCCTGGTCTAGCAGGAGAAGCCTCCTGGGTCTTGGTCCCTGGTCCTTTGCTGTYTGACTTGAGAATGATCCAGGAATTATCAGGTTAATCCCAAGTGCCTTTGCTCATTGAAGAGTGACTCTTCTCCCTGCCATCTGATGAGGGACGGGTTGATTTCTACTCCTTTTCCTTTTATCCAGCAGACAAGGAGCTASTGGCTCTGGCAAAACCCTTCCCCTTTCACACCTGTTTGTTCCATTAGTTCAGGTTTGGGTTGTTCAGACACGTGACACAAACTGGTTTTGTTCTGTGGATGCAGCTRCACTGTCAATCTCAGCAGAGCACAGCTCATCCACCCCAGCAATCCCTCACCCTCTGGCAGACCTGGATCAGCTTGCCAGGGGGACAGAGGACAGGGCTGAAGCCTCAGCCACCACTTTTTAACATCTGAGCCTCTTGGCAACTGAATCACCTGGCGAAAGTAGATCACACTCAAAACACCTTCTCTGCATTTCCCTAACTCCCGTGCCCTCTCCATAGCCCCCCCCCCATTACCAACAGCATCACAACACATCACAACACAAAACAGTTATGAGAATCCTCATGTCCATYGCCTCTGACTGCTCTGTTATTGAGATGCCATCTGTTGTTGATGCCTTATCTACTGGAGCTGACCTCTCTTAGCTAAGCTGACTTGACCTTTATGAGAGATCAGTTCATCTGATGCTGTCCATCTCTGGCTACATATGTGACTAATCAGGAAATCAAGTGCTCTTCATGATGTTTGAACTGTTTGAACTGTGCTGTTCACTGACACATAGGCTGGTCCCTGCAAGCCTGGGACATAGAACAGCCAAAGGAGCTGAAGCTGAGTCCTGTAATTTCAAACCAAGCAGAGATCAAAAGCATACCTGCAGAGTTTGATCACATTGTGGGGAAGCTTTCATAACACTTGTTATATCTAAAGAATTTGCAGTGGCATTGATTTTAGCAGAGATGTATGGTCTTAGCAGAGCCCTGAGTACATACCCACATTGTTAATCCACATCAATGTGTCTTCACTGCCTTTGCAGCCATGCTAAATCAAGGAAAACTGCTCATGTGTAATATAATCTGTATTTATCTTAAGRCCAGATTTACTCTGAAAGCCTGAGKTCTRCCATCAGCAAGGACAGRTCTGTGTTTGCAACAATAAGCACACAGCTCTTCTGAAACCTCTTCAGCTAAGCATGTTTTCAAATACAGCCTTTAAAGCAGTGCAGTTTGGTGGCTTTACCAAGAAAAGCATAATCTACTCACTGAGATGAAGATGCAAGACGAAGAGTGTGCAGTCCAATTACAGCATTTGCTGAAGAGATACACCAACTTAAAGAAGGGGAACAATGCACATGCAACTGTGTCTACAGAGTGAAATGCCTTTGTGTCTCTTCCTCCTTGGAGACGAAGAACTCGATAGATTTGCGGGGAATCCTGCAGGTCTCCCAGGATACACCATAGTTCACGCTAATAATGTGTTGCTGGAGGCAACCAAGCCTGAACAAACAAATCAGTCCGGGGGAGGAGGAGTGGTGGGCTCATGAAAGCAAAGCCTCCAGGAAAGTCCCCCCTTACTTCTTTTATGCAAACTTTCCCACCCAGATCCTAATTCTGGCTGGCTGGTGAAGGGCCTGCTGCAGAGGAGGTGCAGTGACTCGCCCCGGGCCAACCTCGTGTCCCACTTGTGGAGCCAAGTGCCCGTGCTGGAGGCAGCGCTGTGCCGCCCCGAGGCACAGGGAGCGATGAAGCTGGCGCTGTGGCGGGCGTGACAAATGCACTAACACCCTCCAGYTGTCTGCTCTGCCGGGGCACCCTGTGCCTCTCTGTGCTGGCATGTGCTCCCGTTCCACCCAGTCCCTTCCGAAGGCTCATGCACTGTCCTAGAATGACATGTCCCTAAACCAGGACAACCACCAAGCATACAAATGCATGTGGAGCAGAGGCAGGACATAGCAAGCACACACAGACAACCGGTTTGAATATCCTGCAAGGGTACTTGCCTGATGCACTGGCACAAAAGGAAATAAGATCCTGGGATGTATCGAGGAGACAATTCCTGAAGATGGGAAAACTAGTATCTTGATATCAGGCTGCGGTGAGACCTCAGTCTTGCACAGTTTTGATCACCACATACCCRAAAGATTAATTCAAACAGCASCATGAGCTGAGAAAAGCTTTCTGCAATGAGGACGAGAATGGAGAACCAGAATACTAAAGAGCTTGTCTTGTTCAGTTTAGCAAATGGACACAGAGAGGGATATAATTACCCTGTATAAATATATTAAAGTGCTTACACTGGAGAGGGCAAAAAGCTATTTGAAAGACAATATTGGCACATGGAACACATGGATAGGAAATGGTCGTGAATACATTTACATCAGGGTCCTGGGAAATAGATTCCATTCCTATGATCTTAAGTGAATCATGTTTAAAGCTCTCTGAAAYGTCTACATGTGAAAATACAGCAGCTTCAATAAACCACTGACTTACATGGAATAATTTCTACAAAGCCTGTAATGGGCTTGAGAACACAGAGCTATAGGACATTTGTTGGCAGGATCTCTCCTTTTAGATGCTAAATTAAATGGCTAGATTTGGAGAGGAGCACTCTGAGCTGAAGCTGTTCAAAAATCTTGTTCAAGTGTAACAAGAATACCTGGGACATAAGAATCTTGGAAACAGTTTTAGATGCAAAACCCAGATCTGGACTTCTTCACAAAAAGTACTGAGCACTCTTAACAGCTTTAAAAAATTGAGGTCTAAGTGATTAGTTCAAATCAGTGTCCATGAAATATACTGCAGTACCACAAGGGTACTGACAAGTAAATTGGAATTTGGCATGCAAGCGACAAAACCCAAAATCACAATTCTCATTCTTGCTAACCAAGATCAGAATGAAGAAATAACACAAAGTCTCCTTTTCCTCTCATGTAATACACACAGTCATAATGCAAATACCAGTTTATATAGGCAGAGGATTTTGGTCTCATCTGTCAAACATGAGGACAATCAAGACCAAATTTCTTCCAATAACAGATGAACATGTTATTAAGATTCATGTCATATCTGTGCTCCAGTATTATGTGGTTTGATCAAGGCTAGATGAGGGAAAAACCTGAGATATTGAAGCAAAGACATAAATCATCAATTTCCCCAGAGTACTGTCATCCAACTCTGCTCATTTCTGCCTTGAAAGAACAGAAAGTGTTACATTTTTTCCCCGAATACTGGGACTGAATAAAAGAAAAAGGGAGGCAGAAGACCATGTAAAAATGGACATGTATCACAAGTTTCTAAGTGGGCACAAGAAAATAAATTGTCGACATAGAAGATGAAGTTTTTGCTTAAATTATTCTGTTCAATATTCATGTTTTTGACAAATATGCTTCCCATTTTATCCCACACTGTTCTTTGAGGAGATGACTATAACTGATTCCCTAGARATGTTTATCATCACTTTTCCAATTTCTGTGATGTGTAGTCCAGTGATTCCCTGAGCCTTTCTTAGGTTTCAGATGATATCACAGCACGAGAGAAACAAGCAAATCCATGCATTTGGGTATTGTGAAATGTCTCATTCTTACTTGCTCTCTGCTGCTGCCAGCTTTTTCACTGGCTGTTTTACACTGCCAGCTCCATTCATCCCCTTCATAATCAGACAGGAAATTCCACACAGAACTGGGATCTCTAATCAAGAGCACATGCAATGATTTACAACTCTTGTTAATTGGCACTACTGCTGAAGCCTTGCTTGCCTCTCTGCCATGKAGAATCAAGGGTGGGAAATGCCAGTTCTCAGGTGTGAGACTCCTGCCTGTGGTGACTCCCGCTGTGGTTCGGGAGCTGCAGAACTGTGTTCCTTGGGGTGCAGCCAGTGCTGTAGGGTGTGGTGCCAAAGCTGGGACAGTGCTTCTCCAGAGCTACTCTATGGCTACAGTGCCATTCCTGCCTCCTTCCAGCARTACAGCAGCATGCTGCCAGGAACTGAGTGCAACAGGTGAGATGATGTCGCTGAAGACTGCCACTGATGTTTTCCACTTTAAAAGAGCAGGATCTAGGGAGTTATCTTGGTGTTCTTCTCTCCCAGCAGCTTTAAGATTGGAAGCCACTTAGCATCCTGCAGAATTGGTCCAAATAAACCAAGCTGTTCCTCTGTGAACACAGCAATCACAGATAGCTGCTGCACTCAAGCATTCCATCTCCAATTAAGCTTTACACTGAAATGTCCTGTCCAGCTGCAAAATCTCCTGCTGAACTCCTCAGGCTTATCATATCAGCATGTGGCTTTCTGCATTAGAGACCAACTGGGGCCAAAGTAAACACTGTGGCTGAGGAATCACAGCCTTRCAAACAGAAATAAAGGGCTCTGTACCACCTAGTCTGCCTCACTGGCCTGAGACAAACTACAAAGCATCTCCTCACATCTATTTTCTTGGGATATTGCCTATATAAAGGCAGATGAGAAGTACTGAGCTTCTCTCTGCTGTCCTTTCAGCTGATCTGCCTATGTAAAAACATACATACCTATGTGAAAAGAGTGAACATTAAGAATATCATGTAGGCACAGCATTTAGCTCTTCTGTAATAAAGATAACCCTGCTACAAATCCACAGTTACTGTACCTGGCACTTCCAAATAGCCATGAGAAGAAAACAAAGCACCTGAACTAGGAGGTGCTCATTTAGCTTTTTGCAGCACAGGGCCAATACATGCTTGAGATCAGAACTGATTCTATGCTAGCAAGCAGACAAGAMAACACTCAATTAAACAACAAAGTTATTATATATATAAAGTTTTAAATTATAACATTTCCAAGTAATAATGAAAATGAGAATCAGTTGTTTCACTTCTCTCACATTTTGCCTCCTCCTTGTCTTAGACTTGATTTTCTTAGAATGTGGAGGAGTAGGGAAGGCCTAATTAATTCACAGGGGTAAGCACCATAAAACTCAGCCGAGTAGGCATWAGTAGGAGCAGACAYTTTTGAGCTGTCTTCTAACTCCTTCCTTACTATAAGAGCAGTGTAAAATCYTGTCCTCCTACACCCTGATATTTCTCATCATTCCTTAAGAAAAAGCAAGAATCTGATAGTCCTACAGCAGCATCAGCCACTCTTCTTTGTGAGGCAAGGTAACAGAGAAGATAAATAATCAGTKTTATTTTCTGGGGCATAGTGGAGGCACATACTGAACCTTTTGAAATTAGCAGGCTACATTTAGCCCCACAAGAGCTGGCAGAGCTGAGCCCAGTKACATCTCAGCTTGCTTTAGTGTTTTCACTAGGACAGTCCTTTTTAAAAATGAAGTTTTGAAGGGATGGAAATRGCTGATCAGGGACTAATTTGCTGCAGCTGATGTTAATCAGAAACATATTATGCAAATATTTGCTCAGTATATGGCAGTATTATAGAATGGCTTGGGTTGGAAGCAACCTTAAAAATCATCTTGTTTTAACCACCCTGCCATAAGCAGGGACACCTTCTACTAGACCAGCTTTCTCCAAGCCCCATCCAACCTGGCCCTGAACACTTCCAGGGATGAGGCATCCACAGCTTCTCTGGGCAATCTCTTCCAGTGCCTCACAACCCTCACAGTAAAGAAYTTCTTCCATATTGCCAGCTCACATCGAGCTTTTCATCCACTAACACCCCCACATCTCTTTTCTCAGTGCTGTTCTCAATGCATTCTCTGCACAGCCTGCAGTTGTGCTGYATATATCAAACTGAAGGGTTTGGTGCAGAAATGACTGGGTGAGGTTCTTTGGCCAGAGACATGCAGGAGGCCAGATTGGACAATAATAATTACATCACAGTCCTCTTCCTGGCCTTGAAGCCAATGTATCAGATGACTGCACACCAAGATTATTTTGTAATTCTCTYTACTGAATAGGTAGAAATAAATTTGTTTTTTACTGTACCTGTTCATTCCTCATTCTAACACTTCCCCTTCCTTCTGGGAGATTTTCTGTGCCTTCCTTCCTGCCACAAGGAGGGACTGAGACAGTGACTCTGGTCCACTGCTTATACCTGCAGCCTTCATCAAAGAGCAAGATTGTSAGTCTATATGGCAAAAGCTATTTCTGCTTCACCTAGGTCCAGCTTACACAACCAAGCTGCAGGCTTCCCCACTGCAAAACAAGGATGAKGACTGAACACTGCAAAGGTCATTGGGATACTTCAGGAAGCCTTGAAGATGAGCTAGTTCCCAGTACACAGGTCTATCTTGGGATCACATCACTTCTACTGCTGTGAATTATCTAGACCTAGCTTCCCAGATCTGTCCTACTAATTCATTACTCTTCAAGAAGCTAAAAATGCCTGAGAAAAAGCTGGGATAACAACTAGGATGTAAAACTCCTGAACTGCTAGTTTGTATTTACGTGAAAAATAAAACCCCCTGCCTCTGGTGCTGAATCAAGCCCTTACAGGTTGGAGTTGCTTAAGAGTACATTTGAGGTGCTATTTGTTCATGGTACTCTGGAGAACCCTCCTCCTTGAAGCAAGGGCTGGATGTTCCTCTCAGCAGTCTCTCCAGCTGGCTTTGGCAGGCTCCCATGAACAAGTTTTTCATGTGTCTGGAACTGGGACACCAGCACAAGCTGGTTAATAGTTACACAGTGTAACTGAAATGCATTTCTGGATGGAAGGTGGTGATCATCAGCATATATTATTTTCCCCCTTGCCATGGTAATTAACATGGAGTAATTTCAGAGGTTGTAACCTGCTCATGGCATTCAGTGCAACCACATTGCACAGCCATATAATCTGTTCAAAGCTGCTTGTTTGAAACTCACTGGGTAAGACAGGTAAAGATAGTGTAGGGAAACAAAGAGAGCTGGTACTAAAGGTAATCTTGTTGGCCAATGTATTGCAGCTGTGTTAATTATCCCAGAGTGGGAGCAGGAATAAAGACTGAGCTGGCTGGGAGGGGTTTGGTTGTAGCTCAGTTGGAGTTGYAGTCTGCTGCTGTGCTGTGAAGATCCAGAGACAGGAGGTTGTGTGAAGGACRGATGAGGTAAGACTTTGTGCTAGGGACAGGATGGAGTGAGCTGGTGCTGTGAGAAGGAAGAGGGAAGAAGGAGAACTGACTGACTGGCTGTTGGCATAAATGGACAGACCCTGAGAGCTGCTTGGAGATGCCTTTGGGAAATAAGATAGAGACTGTTAAATAACGAGGAGTTGGTRTGTGAAGCCTTCTCTTAAGTATGAAAGACTGATAGATAATAAAGTYCTGATACTTGAGCCTCCTGAAWGTTTTTAATGAAGCACTTTGTGCAYCTTGACCGTCTCGGCTACCACACTCACAGAACACTATTTTTGCAGTCATCAYTGGGATTCAGTATCTAGCTGGCTGTGGGTATAGAAGAAATGTAACAGAACTACTGCAGAAAAGCATTAGGAAAAGGTTTGGAAAGTTATTACTTGCCCTTTATTACCTTCAAGAGATAGAGCTGAGCTTGTCAGAATTGCCATTTCCAAGTTTTGGAACAGAAGTACCAGAACCCCTTTAAATGATGTGTTTTACTTGAAGATAACAACATTCTCAGAATTAATTCCTTGGGCTATTTATAAACTGTCTGATTCTGAGAAGTTAGGCATCACAAATGCAGCCTTCAATCTCCAAACATGCAGATGTTCTCAGAAAATAATAGCATAGCAATTTCCTCAGAATCCCAGTAGTCCCAGATACAAGAAAGTGCCAAAGAGAGCAACTGGTCAGCAAACTGAACCATTAACATCAAACATGGCATAGCTGCAGCTTTGTTAAGACACAAATCACAACAGAAACAACACAACTAGCAACAATGCACCTAATGCTATGAGGAATCTTATGCCTACACAGACATATTCACACATAGCTTTATTGTGTAATACAGAGRGATTGTATTGTATGTTCCATTAAGTTTATAATAGAACGTAGTTTATGAGCTATTAAAAATGTAATTTTTATTATATACCTACTGATTAGATATGATTATTTATATTTGTATGTAATATAATTTTAATTTATGTAAATAAAATTATTTTAAAGAAGAATGGTGAAATGCAGAACTCTAAATCAAGCTGTGAGGTATTTGGGYACAACCTCAGAACAGATCCATAACCACAGTTACAAGAAGGCCTTTCCCTTGCTCCTCTGTCTTGCAGATATTTGGCCTTTTTTGAAAGCTGAGACAGGCATCTGCTACAGAAGGAACAAATACTTGTATTGTATCAGTAACAGAGATGTCCTGTGTTACTTATCTTTCAGAGCACAGCACAAAGGCCAAAAGTTCCCACTTCTTTTCATGCTCATTGATCCAAGATGAGCAATGTGGTGAGGCATGGTAGGAACTCTGAGGCAAGGGGTGCTTCACACACACTGTGAAACCCCAGCTGTAGCAAAGTGCTTGCTGGTATAACCACATAAACATTAAATGGACAGCCTGCTATCACCTGACCCACACTTACTGGCTAGTTGCTGCAGGCTAAAGAGTCCCTTGTGCTGACAAGATGAGGATAATATAAAAGGCTTCTTGGTGCCAGAGCTCAAACAGGCATAGGCAATGAAGTGAAGCATCTTTTAGCTGCACTTTGATAGAAAAGCCAATCTTTTTCAGGTCTGCTCATGCAACATTTGCCTTCACCACTGTGAACGTTGCTGCCTTTMCAGGACATCAGTCTGCTTATCCCAGCTCCATCAGTTGGGAAGTTTTCTGCAGTCCTCTGTAGCAAGGCTGACCTTCCAGGTTGCATCATTCAGGTTTCTCTCATCTTCCTAGGCCATATSTTGCATAAACACATGCATCATGTAAGCTCAAGCCCATAGGTTTTACACTCAAATTTTGTGTCAGTTGTGAGAAGGTTAATTCCCAGCCAATTTTACCTGCTTAGAGCCTGCAAGCACTGGACACCAAGATGCACATTTTTATGGCTGGGATTTGTCTTGGTGTATGCCTGCAGTCAGACCTACCTCAGGCTTTAATCTGCTCCCACACAAAACCCTGTGCCCTGAACTACCACAGGCAGTTGGTATTTAACCRTTTTGCATGCAGGAGAAATTCAAGACAGGTGGTGAAATTATGGAACAGAGTATCCTTTTATCCTGTTCAGGCARTAAAAATTCATTTTCATGCTAAAATAGTTATTTTACTTAACATCTGACCACACAGCTCTTCTCATCACTAGGTTTTTCACACTTGAAACAATATTAAACCCAGACTGTTTTATAGACCTGATTATTTACCATCACTAAGTAGATCAAACATTGACTTCTTGTTTCCATAGGGCTTTTAGCAATGAAATTAGTCTGACTTCTTTTTCCCTCCAGCAAGCTTGACCTTGGAGTCAACATCCTGGCTATCAGTCAAGGTGACTTCACCATCACACAGAGCATGTCAATTCCTCTCTTTGCCTTCATGGCAAAATAYATGCCATTTCATTGTCTTGATGGAGCCTTCAAACTTCCCTGCAGACTGAGGTAGCCAGTCCTTTGAGGAGAGAAATGGAAATCAAATGCTTGAATCAAGTCAAGTTTAAAGAACTGAATTTCTGGAGAAYGGCAAAGAGGCTGGAGAGAAGAAAATGTTCATATATTTTTTGTCTACTTATGCACTGTTATGTTGGGATGATGGTGACTGAACAACAGCACAGCAGCCAGAACTGTACAGCAATTCCATGGCCACTAGGTCYTCAGCTTCCCCACTTCCACAGACCTTCCTGATGCCAGCCACCCTGGGGAGTGGACTGTGAGGCATCCCAGGAACAGGACACTTTGTTCATGCTGCTCTTTTGCAAACTCTACACCTTGCAACAGGAAGACTCTGTGTATTTCACACTTCAAGTTCCAGTATCACTGAGGTACTGGAAGTGTATGTTATGGTTTATATCTCTTATCTTTATGATTAGTGTATCTTATGCTTTAACTAATAACACAGCCTTGCTTATATTGCTTCCTTTTTTACTTATAAAATTTTTAGGTGACTTGAGTGAGTTTTTGTACTCATCTTGCTAATAAATACGTCAATTTGTGACTGACTGAGAAAGACATAGTAAGGAAGCTGCACACAAAACTTTTATTAAAGAATCAACTTCAYTTTGGGCCATGTATAGGATATAATTCCTTATGTGTGACAGACATAAGTCCTTTGGTCTTTGACTTGCCTATGTGATGTGAAGTTATATATGGAGTGGGCACCCCTCATTCCCTATGCTCACATGGAGACAGCCCCAGTAACAGCAGCCTAYACCAAATCAACAAAACAGCAATACCCAGCACATAGTCCAGCTTGCCTATTTTACCTTTCTACCAAAAAGTGGCTTCCAAACTCAGAGGTACAGAAAAACAGAGTATTCCAAAATAAAAATGGTTAGACAGATTTGCGGTAACTTCATTATTTGAAAAAAGAAACAGCTCTACCTATCCAAAGTAACTATTACTTCTCCTCAAATTCTTTGTTTGAAGTACTGAGCCAGCACCTACCATGCTGCTGTTTATAAACCTGCCTAGARGTCTAAAGCAGCTTCACTGAACCACCAAGTAATACTCTTTGCAGATGTATGCATATGTTTCTTATGGAAGGGACATATGACCTCAGTGAGGCTTAGGAAGCCTGTTCTCACAAAACAGATCTCATTTCCCACACACATTTACATTCACCACCTGAGAGAAAACACATTCAATATCTCCTAGGTCTGAGCTATCACAACCCCAGGGAATCAATTTTCATCACCAAACTGGGTAGTTACTGACCTTCCTCAGCTTGGGTTGAACAGCTTCCAACATAGTGCAGGTGCTTCCTCCTGGA
Source organism: Alauda arvensis (assembly GCA_902810485.1). Lineage (NCBI taxonomy): Eukaryota > Metazoa > Chordata > Aves > Passeriformes > Alaudidae > Alauda > Alauda arvensis. Next base: position 57,244 of record CADDXX010000330.1, read on the forward strand.
GCTGTGTATTTTTTTCTGTGTCCTGACATGTCAGCTTTTTTATGCACTGTGAAGGTCAGCTTTGTCATTCAGGAGTTCCCATTCTCCATGACATGACTGCCACCACTCTGCTTTATTTCTCCTGCTTCAGATTACCCAGAGTACAACTGAGGAGCWTAGAGCTACAATGCCATGCAGCACATTTTTCCACAATCAGGATGGTGTTTGAATAGAGCTACAAGGTCAGATAAAAGATCCTTACATGGCTAAAATCTGCTACTGAACTATCTTATGTCATGTCTTACACTCGCTCTGTCTTTACTGTTCAGTAACAGTGCACTATGCAAAGAATGCCTCCAGCAAACTGGATCTGTGTCTTGGCATTCACTGAAACTGAGAGAGGAGCAAGCAGAACTGGGCCTGCCACAGCTGAATACACTGGTGAGAAAATTTCTGCATGGAAATTCAGGAAAGGCATCCAGCCTCTCCCACARCCTACTAGTTCCCAGATCAGCTTAAGCTGATGTGGCATGTGAAAACCAGAACTACTCCAAGTCTATTGACAGGTACATAGTTGCATTTGGCTCTAACTTCAGGAGCCTGCACATGCCACTGTTGTGTAAAATCCAAGTGTGATTTTTCTGGAATTATAGTAGAACAAAACATTTGTCTGCCTAATCCTTGAGTTTGTTCTGCTTTAGATCCATTCCCCGTGGGTCAATTCTGAACAGTGAGCTTGAGAAGCATCAGAAAGATTGAGATGGAAGCTGGAAGGCTTCCCTCTTACCAGCTGAATCTGCTGCAGATGTTCTACCACTGGTCAAGTCCTCAGTGTTAAGTGACTGCAGATCTGTGTAGGAGGGAGCAATGCTTGGGCTGCTGGTGTCCTCTGAGTTGGTGGTCCAGCTGCTCTCTGAGGCATGGGTTTGCCTCTCAGAAGAGTTGGAAGAGGGGGAAGTCCAGTTGGGTGCTTTTGAYGCAGACACTGCTTGCAGAAAACAGGTATTGGTTAGAGACATGCAGGGCAATGTACCCGAATATCACAACTATTCCAAAGACATKCTAGATCAGTGTACTGGTGCTCTGTAAATACAGATTCCAACATCCACAGCAACACAGTTATTTTATAACAAATGCAGAGCTAGTGCCTGGCACTGTTACTCTCCAGCACTACTCAGCTGTCTGCCTTAGATTCTTTGCTGCAGGCAGCCATATGCTTGTTGCTCAAGTATTGGAGAAGCTGTGACTTTTCAGAAAAAGATTTCGCATTTCTGACACTGTTGACAAGGCCTGAATATGTTTGTTGTGCAACACAGTGGAGTTTTTACAGTACCACAGATTTTTTTAACATGGTTTTATTATATTTAATTAAGCATTCCCTATCTGTGACACCCACTCAAATGGAGTCATCATCTCAGGAATGCTCTCCATGGAGGGGGAGTATAAAAATAACCTGAAATGGACCTATTGATGTGCACTAGGAATGGCTTTTGTTTCTGAACATGCAGAATGCAGAGTCTCAATCTGAATATACTACATAACATTTCTGCTYAGTGTAGACCAAAAATATCATTTGCCAGAGTTGCATGTCAAACAGTTCAGTCCTTTCTAACCATCACCCAGAGGTTAGAACACAATCACACACATCCATTGCTATGAGTTTGTATTGTGTACTCTTTGTATTGCATATTCTTTGCCCACAACATCACTTGAATGCTAGGAATAATGGGTGACTATAGTGAGGAAATAATACTAATAAAAAAGAARGTTATGGTTAAAAAGTCTTCCTGAACTAAGGAAAAGTGTATAGGTAGAGACTAGTTCWAATTTAATATCAGCWTAATGACTGTTTTCTAAATTAGTGCATCTATATTTAGCTGTTAAACCAAGAAAATYTTGATGCTCCTCAAATCTCACAGTTACTGAACAATTACTGACACAAAGATTCTCCTCTCAGGATGTAATAAACAAACAACCCTTACTAGGTTGACAGCTACTTAGGAAAAAAATGACAAATTAATGTTAAAGAAGATTTATCTCTCTCCARCCAAGTGATGTGAAGAGACACTTCCTCATTATGGAAACCTTGTTGTATGCATAGACAGAATATCCAAACAATGCTCTCTGCCTTGCCTCTGGAGAAGTGTGAATTTATTTTGTGTATCTGCCCTGGTAGCCTCAGGTAGGCAGGCAGTGGTATTTTTATATGTGTACAGCTGTGAGCCTACTGACACTGAGTGGCTTCTGAGTAGAGCCATCCCTGAGGATGAGGAGCTGCAAGTCAGATCTGTCTCCTTATTGCAAAGGYTGAGAGCTGCTGTGTCAGACACAAACAAAAGCCCACCCCTCCTCCCTCCAGTAACTACACACTGTGTTGTGCTCATGCCTGTAGAGAAAGGGGGATGAATGTATGATTATAATCTGTCAGTCCTTCTCCCAGCCCTTTTGTTAAACATGGCATGAGGGACCTCAAAAGCCATCCTTAAAACTTCAGCTGAAATTGTTTGGACAGACAGAACACTTTATTTGGACACACAGAACAAGCTGAAAAGCTGAGCTCTGTACATGGATCACTAACAGGAGCCAATTTTTKTTAAGTGTGCTTTATATCCTAGAAATTTGTGGAATTATTTTATAGAAAAAACATCTTGGATTTCCAGTATTTTTTGTTTTAAGAGGTGTGTCTTCTGTGACTACTTCCCCTTAAAAAAAACTCATTTCTCTCAAACCACGACATTCAGTCACAGAAATATGAATAAACAGGCTAATTTAGAAACATGTAAGATACAAGAACTCAAATATTGCCAACTAATTTTGTGCTTTCCAAACCCGATTTTTATCTAAGAAGGCAACTGACTGGACTATTGTTGCCAAATAAATACTTCTATATAAGGGCAAATTAATTTTATTCCAGGTAAGTAGGGCCATCTTGAAATAACAGAATTATTTGCTTTTTTTCCTAAAAAGAGCCTTACACTTCGGAAAATCAAAACCACAGGCAGCTTTTTCTGCAACATATATTCTTTAAATTCTTATTACAGTCAACTTCTACCTATGACTGTTCTAGATTCCCCAACTAACAAAAGTGCATTTTCCCCTATGCTGAGCCAAAAGACCATCTAGCAATCTCAAAAAGCAGGACAAGCAAAAGTAAATATCTACACGTTTAAGATCTCTCTGCAGATACTTCTTAAGATTCCTGGATGTGTTGCAGCCAAATTCCTAAATGAGGCAGGGCTCTTTTGTAGAAGTTTTGAATTCAGTCTCTAATGTCAACAGCTGGAGAGTCACAGCCTTTCTGCTGTAGGAATTTCTCAGAAATCTGTTAATGTTGAAAGACCAGTGCCAGAACTATCCCTAAATTAATGCAAATTCTGTAGCATGCATTGGATACTGAAAATCAACTCATTGTTTCCCAAAACGTTTCTTCAACATGCATTTTACTTTCTTGACATGTTTATTCTTAAAATAATGAATTGGCTTTTAATATGCAGATTTACCTTAAAGCATTCATTTCTCTTTGGTGTTTTGAGGACCTTTTCCTTAATCCTTACACTGTATTACAATAAACCACATTAGCATAATCTCCTTTCTTATTACATAGGACTTTAGATTTTTCTGATTTTAGCATAGCATCACAGTTTCTAGTGACAGGTGTAGTGACAGTAGATCCAGATGCTGATCTTGTGTTGCAAATATTGCMTGCTTTCAGAGAGAACAGCACAAAGTAGTTAAGCCTAGATATGCTGTTGGATAGCCTCTCAAGGGACATGGTAAGAGYCCAAGTAATTTGAGCCATTTTAAACCAGACAAAAGCTCTTGGGAAGAAGTGGGCGTGGCTTAGTAGGACGGATGATGTAACAGATCTTGCCTTAGTATAATTATGGTGACTAAGAATACCTCATTGAATTGAAGAGTGCAGCTAACACTGATAGAATATGAGACTGTGAGCTGGAGGCCCATTGTGTAACAAATGCAAATGTTTTGTCACCTGCTGGCTGTRATCATTTACAGATTCTGTAGCACTTGTGACAGCAACATTTGGGTCAGCCTAAAAATCTCATTTTTCACTTTGGCAGTAACAGTTTGACTAAGTTGATAAAAATCATAACAAAAATCAAATTTCTTCTTTTCCCRGCAAAAGGAAAACAGAGAAGGGGACACCACAATACATAATTTCTGTGACTAAATATTTCTATAGCCTCACTCAAGAGTTTTTGCTTCTTTAGGAGAAATCTTTATGATTTGGCAGCTGCCAGTTAACTATACATAAACCCCAAATGCAGAAATATTTTGAAACAAACATTCTGCCTAGCATTTACTCTGCCTGAACCTGTTAGAAGGAAGGGTTTACAGGAACTTCCTAAATAAAGACAGTTTTCACTGAGAGGCTTACCATGGGTGCTTTTCATTGCTGCACCTCAGATTTTGACCTTTCTTTTCATCTTCCAAATTCTTTGCCTTTTTGTTCAGCTCTGTTTCTTGCTATCAATCCCCCGACCTCAGCTCCCTCAATAATGTCTTCACTTTTCCCAGAACAAGGGTCCAGCATTACCCTTSGTTTTCTTTAAAATGTGCTTCCTATAGGATAACCACTGCATTCTAGCTGTCTTTAAATTGCTATTTTTTTAGACTCTGAGCACTTTGGGACAAATATTTTCTTTTGAGGGAATCTGTGCCAAAATACTACAGCCTTAATGTCAGAGCAAGCCAGCATCCCTCTCTCCTGGGCCCCATCCTCTTTGCTCTCATGGCACTCTGGAAATCCCACTTTGCAAGCCCTTTTCAAACTGTGTTTCCAGGCAGCCTGGCCATCAGCCTGGGTAATTATCWAGTCAGCTGAGCAGCTGCTCAAGCAGGCAGACAGACAGACAGACGATTTCCTAAGAGTGCTGGAGCCCTRACAGGACCCCAGCCGGGGGCGCTGAGCCTCCAGGACGTTGCTCTTCACAGCTGCCTGCGCAGGAAACAGATTTCCAATGTGTCCATCCTTCTCACACCAATCCTGTTTGTACTTGGCCTTTATACTCTTCCCTCCCCCCGRTCTGGGTATTTGCTATTGTTCTTGTGCAGAATGTTTGCTACTGGAAATGAATAATTGCTGTCACYACGGGCTTTCCACTGAGGCTGTCAGAGTACACTGCATCTCCAGCTTTGCTGTCACCCATAGAAATAAAGTGTCATCTGCACAATAATGGAGAACAACTAGGCTGAAGTTTATCCTACCTTTTGCTGTCAAATGCCCCTCAAAGTAAAGGGCCAGAAACAGAAYTGTCATTTCTGCTTCCCTGTAGAGGCTGTCAGCTGCACTGGTCTGGCCATTTATCACACAGGGTCCAGAAAAGGAGTGGGACTAGCTCATAAGGAAGGATTTTAAAACATCCTTAGGAAACACCTCCTTAGGGTTCCTATATAGTTCATAGAATGGTGGCTTCCCTTGCAAGAATTACATGGACAACCACCCTCCTCCATTAATCCCAGTCAGATGCCAAACTTAGTGTGTAAATATCCTCCCTCAGTGATAYGGATCACACAGGACAAGCCTCTACAGGGTAACAAATGAGTGTCTTCTTCAAAATTGCAATGCTTTCAGCAAATCTATGCTGCTCTCCTCATCTGGATATCCTAGACCTCTGCCTACAGACTAGTGTCCCCTGTGACTGAAAACACACACTAGCAGGCAGTGCTTTGGCTAAAGCACGCACCTTAAGACTGGGTCACATCCCTCTAAAGGGTAGGACATCAAGTAATATATCATAGAATTTGTTTTATGGAAGTATTTTTCTTATGATTAGYTTTATTAATTTTTATTTTTCATTTAAGAAGGTGCATTTACARGTTTTTCAGTTAACAAGGATATAACAACATTAGGAAGGAAATACYAAGTCAGAGCAACCAAGAGCCCCATTTGAAAAAGTATGTGGCTGTATGAGTAAGCATAAGGATCACATAGCCATGAAACTAGAGAGAGAGGTAGAGCACCTCAGTTTTACATATTTACACTTCATGGGTGCTCTTCCTTCTCACCACATCACAAGGATAAACAAGTATTTACAACTAAGAACCAATTGAGACAATCTCAATTTAAACATGAAAAAGTTAACTATTGCTTTCCACAACCTCCTGCAAGGGAGGACAGAAGTCTGCTCATGCAGAAAAGCTGGAAGCTCATACAGCCACATCAGTTACCATAAACTGATGAGGCAAGCCAGAGGATTTGCATGCATGTTTAAAGTATGTCAGAAAGAACTGTTAYATGTGAAGAGAAGTGCTTGCAGTGYTGGAATTCAGGTAAACTTTAGTTGTTTTTGTGGTTCTCTGGGTGTTAACTCATAGCATCAAAAGACAGCAAAAATACTGATGAGCACTACTTGTTGGTATCAATGAACTGCTGGCAAAAAATACACAGGTTCTATGATCAGGTAAAGGGCTATGATCACAGAGGTGATCACTATTCTTTCAGCTCCAGACTACAGAGGCAAATATGGCTCAGASTTTTTCAATGGCTGTTCATACCTCTATGTGAGAAATATCACTACTGAAAAAACCTCAATGCTCTTTCCCCATGAATGCATTTTGGCARTCTCCAAGACTTAGTCAAGACACAGGTGGAGTGAATCACAAAAGGCTTTCATTTYCTTTACAAAAAGAAAATATTTCTCGCTCATTCCAGAAAAATAGTRTGAGCCCTTTTTGAAACTCTGGTAACATTAATTGTGTTAAAATACAGTGCAAACTACTCAAAGTCAAATTTCTGAGAAGCCAAAGAGCAAGGCAAAAATCCTGTATCCTCTCATTGTAGTTTGTTATCTTACTGGAACAGACTTTTCCACTGTTTTTGCCTCACCTGTTTGTGGATGGGTTGATGAAGCACTGGTCCATGGTGCATCTTCAAACTGAACCCAAGCACTGATGGATGATGACAGATCATGGTTGCCATGGACAGCAGAATCCACCCTGGATTGCTCAGCTGTCTCTTCCAGCTCTGTGCAGAAAAGGTCTTTAAATTCTCCATTTGCATTGTGGTTCTCTTCTGAGGATGTGTCTGAGGAATTAAAACATTTCACCGGAGGAGCCTCAGTGCTACCTAAAGTAGAGAGAACATAGGAGGATTTACAGGATTTACCATGATTTCATTGGTTTTTTATTGAAATGTCTAAAATTTGCCATTAAATGTAGGAATTTTTCCTTCACTAATGCAGTTTTTGGATTAATGCTGGGCAGTCTTGCACTTGATTATAATAGGTGAGATTTCCTCCGTGGCTGGTTGGATACTGTCTTGAATTTTGAAAGACAGATCCAAAACCTGTAGTAGATCTACATTACATCACATGAGGAGAGTAATCTGCCCTTTTTGGCMCAAATTCTCCAATTACATAGGGGTAGAAGAAGATAATTCAATCTCTGCACAAACTGCTTCCACACAGAAGGCAAGGTCTCCCATGCTAGATATATGACAGTAGTTGGTCTAAATCAAGCAAAGGAATTCTCACCAATTTTTAAAAAAATCAGAGAGCTTACCTGGTGGGTGAATGGGCAGGAGCAGCTCATCAGTGAAGGACACCCACTCAGACTGGTGGGAGGCAATGACACTTGTCAGAGAAGCCATATTTGCAGCAGGTCACTCATCTTCMCTTGGGGATCATGAGGAGGAGGATGCAGAATGGGAGAGGTACAGTGAAGATGAGCCAATAGAGAGAAACACCTCCTTTGCACTTTTTTTCAATTGCTGTTAAGAAAGAAGTAGATTACGTCTTTTAGAAAATTAAATAGGAGAAACTAGCACTACCATTTTTTYTAATGTAGAATGTTAAAGCAATTTATGTACCACAGACACAGTATTGTCAAAGCACTACCACCTCTGAGACAGAAATGTCACCTGTGTCTAGAGGAGGGTTACACTTGAGCAACTCCTTCATATAAAGCAACTGAGGGTCTTGAAATGTCTTCGTGTTAAAACAGTCCATCACCAAAACCAATATTTTAGTCCCTACTCAAGGAACCATGCCTCTCTCATAATCCCAGCAAGAGCAGATGAGGAGATTCTCCCAGGTTTAGTGAATTTTGATTATGATGTAACTTAATCCCAACTCCAAGCTGTCAACATATCTTTGCCCACCTTGCTGCTCACAATGTCTAATCCCTCTCCAGAGCAAGCAATAAATTACAYGTTTCATTATCAGTAACATTTATGTAGCTGATTCTGGAATGAGGATGAGTGGCCAATGACTCCTATCATGGYCTGGGTATAGAGAGCTGCCCTCTCATGTAGCTGCACTTTCCACTTTGTTGCTTGACTGGAACTTCACATTTTAATTTWAAAAACCACCTTAGAYCTTGTCCAGAGTTAARCATGATATTGCTGTAGCTCAGCAAATGTTTTCACAGATATGGAAACTGAATTTWGTAGGCCCTCCAATGGCATGCACCCCACACAGATCTGCRAACCTGCTAGATGGAATGGAGCACTGGAAAGTGCTCTGGTTGTTAGCTGGTAACTGGGACAGTCAGGTCCAGGCAGTGAAATTCTCTCTGACAAGCATTCATGACCACCTCAGTTTTGCAAACCACTTCAGAGCTCTCAGAAGACTTTTCCGAAGGAAATATGCTAATTTTGTCCCCAATTATCTCAAGMATTGAAGCTCTTGTTGCCATGGTATTGAAGTACTTGAAAATACTGAAACTTAGACCTRACTATTTGAAAGAGCTGTAAGCAGCATTTCTTGGCCTCCTGTCTCTCACCTAACTAAAGGGGTTTTCAGYGAAACTTCATGTCAGTGTACAAGAACAAATGCTTCACCAAGACTTCTCTTCACCCTATATTAAAAAAATTTGGGCCTAAAAAGCAGACATATTTAAATGCAGTCAATCTTTAAGCATTTCTGAAGGAGATAGAACATCAAATAACTTTTAATATTATTATTCTCCTCAGGGGTACAAAGTCTTTTGTCTGCTGAAGGCAGATCAGCAATCAAGAAAGCTGAAAACTTCAAAAGTTTGGAAGTCAMAAACTTGCCTGACAGCTAGAGAGAATTCATGTTCAGTATCTGAAGATTAATCTTTTTGAGCGGAATAGAATGCAAAATGTACARTTTCCTGCAAACACATTAGAGGATTCCTAGAGATAATCCTGATGGTTAAGTGCAATCTGCCATAAGACTGATCCCCTTGCCAAAGACTCTCCATAGCCTATGGCCCCCTGACCAGTCACCCTGCATTTTTTTCCCTTGTTACACAACCTGCTGCAGGAGGAACAGTGGCACTGGAGCCCCTTTTCCTCCACTGCTGTGGCAGGACCCTRTGTCCATGCAGTGTGGGCAGATACACTGCCTGCCTTGAACAACATCTATTTTGGGTGCTGTTAATAGAAACTACAAAGCTAAACATAGAAGCAAGCTAAGAGGGAAAAAAAATAAAAATCAGATGTTTAGGGTCATTTGGATGCCATAYGAGGGAAGGAGAGGATGACCTTGGCATCTTGTTTTCCTCATGTGACCAATTAAGCTGTTTGTTTTGGGCWTGTTTAAATATCTGTAACTAAGTTTTCTTTTCCCAGACAACTGGATACTGACCTGCCCTTTCTCCTGGAAAAGTTCTGACAGAAGCATGAAGTGGCAGGAAATGGAAAAAGAAAACAGTTTAGCCTGCCCTTGATGCACAGAGACTGCAGCAAAGCTCATTTTTTAATTAATTTTTTCCCTTTTAATTTCAAGAAGAAGAAGGATATGAAAGGAGGCAAGAAAATGGACTSTTTCAGCAGTACACATACATGGGAGAAGTATACCATTATTTTAAGATGGATTTCCTCTGGTACTCTACTRGCCTGTGACAAACATAATTCTTAAATTCCACTTAATACCAGACAGCAAAACTAGCTCTCTAAAATGGATAGTGAGCACTATAARCCCAGAAAAGCATCAGAATACTGTGCATTGAGGGTTATACAGCTTCTCATGACTGGAATTTTCGAGAGACTTCCCACTTTGGTAAATAAAAGAGATTGTGTTGACTTATTAGGGTTATCACACCCTTTAGACAAGCAGCCTGAAAGAGAGGAAAGGCAGTCTGAGTAGCTAATAACTTCAAAGATATTCAGAATAGAGGCATTTTGAGGATGCATGTGTTAGGTTTAAAAAAAGAAAAAATAGAAAAATATAGAATTTTGCATTCTTTTAACATTCCCAAAAAAGCCTCAATCCCACCCCTTGACCTAAATGCCTGAATTATGAATCATGTATAGCTAATTATGAATCATGTATAGCTAACACCTGTGCAGACTGTGTGGAAAAAAAATACTTCATCCACAAATTATTTTTCACCCCTCATTCACTCTCCAAAATCCTCCATCGTGAAAGACCTAAGTCAACCCCACTGTGAACCCACGAGCCTCAGCCAGCACAACAGCAGTGCCAATGTGCATTCAGTTAACACAACAACAGAACTACTACAGAGCTAAATCTCTCCAGAAGAACCATTTGAATTGTGGGTAAACCTGAATCCTCTGTCACAAAACAGTCAGCACCACTGTTTAAACACTGCACAGAGTACTCCGCAAGTGAATTTCAGAGTGTTCCTTCCTGTTCTTCAGACTTCTCAAACATCTCCGGCTATTTGTAGAGGAATGAATTTTGGAGCCTACTAGGACTAAGAACAAATGGGTCCTTTAAACTCCAAGTGAGTTACAGTTTGTACAGTTTAAAGCAAAAGTTTGTGCTGCACAGCCCAAACAAGAGCAGATGGAAACACATTTCTTGGAACAAGATATTACCAGTCCAGACCAGCATTATTTCTCTCTACATGAAGATTGTTTAGATCATTACTTCTGGATTTGTGTTATTACGTGCACTAAAAGTAAGCTTTTGGTTAAGAAAAAAGGTAAGCTAATTTACCAGATTTTTGGTAAAAAATTGTGAATCAGAAGTTTGTTTATTTTCTACTATTACACAGTAAATACAAGGTAAAGAAGATGTTATACCTAGTCACCCTAATGATCCTTACCATCAATTTCCAGGCAGTGACTTGACCATGAGGCAAAAAAACCCTCTCAGAAGCTGAAACTTCTGCTTCTGATGTCCCTTTTTTATATTACAGTTTCACAGTGGTGCATGTAAATCTGAGTGACAAGTAGGTGACAATTATTCCCAGTTCTCCAAAAGGTAGAGATCATAGAGCTGGAACAAAACTCTTTGTCTCTTTAGTCCTCCCAGAGTTTTGATAAAACACATTATACAAACCCTTTTTAAAAGTGGTGAATGTTCACTCTAAAATGACAGAAACACTTTGATAACTAGAAACCTCTCATTTCAAAACTATGTAAATTCACAGTCTACAGCCATTCCTTCTTGTGACATGATTACCCATCTGTCCTTCTGCACAACTCCACTCTAKCAACAGATGAAAAGGAGCATCATTGTCCTTGCCCCTTTATCTTGGGCAACCAAAAACATGTATTTGAGAAAGACACATAATTACCCTGTGCCTGAAGTCTGACACCCAGCACCTTGCACAATGAGCCCTCACTTTAGGTGGGACCTTTACACACTCTGTGAGTACAAATACCAACAGTAGTAATGTTGATATGTAGAAATGTTTGTGGCACTATTGAGGTTTAGAAGTATTAGAAGTATCTGTAATGGATTTCAGAAGTATCTGTAATTGCATGGTATTTTTGTAAACATACCATTCAAAGTAATTACTCGTGTTTGGACAGCAAACTCAAACAATTTCTCAGTAGATTCCAACTCCGCTTAGAGGAAACAGATTAGCACAGTTACRTGTTCATATGATGCAGGCTGCAGTYGGCTTTCKGGTCACTACCCAGARTTAATAGGTTACAATTATATGGGAAAACAGGAGAAAAAAAATCAGAATAAAAATACTGAGAATGAAATTCAGTTGTTTGCTTTCCTGTTTTCCAAATACAATATCAATGGCAAGCTTGTGCTAAGTGCATAAACTCTATTGCCTTACATGGCAACATTATTGAAAAAAMCCTGTAATCCATACAGTGATTCTGTTTTTCTTGCTTATATATTCCCTTACAGTCCCAGGAACTGAAACATTAACTGGTTACAGTGGTTTGCATTTGGTTTTGTAGGAGACCATTGTGGGAAATCAACCAGACAAACTGTTAAATTCCACACAGAAGAGAAAAGAAACTAAGCCAAAGGGTCAGTAAGCAAAGGAAAGTCTCTGACCAGGGCTTTTCTTGTAATAAACAAGCTTCACTCCCCCCAGGAAAGCCTCAAGGAAAAATAAGTAATTTTATCTTGACTATGTGTTTGGCAAACCTGTGCAGATGAAACTATTCTAGTAGCATGAACTGAGGAATGACTGCTGCCCTGGGCAAATGTCCAAGTGAGAGAGAGCTCATGGCTCTTCCTCTCGACTTGGCCTGTAAATAAACACTGACCATCAGCACATCATGATCTGAATAATAAACAAACTCCAAATTGGAACTCTGTTCTTCAGCATCAAAACCAAGTCCMAAGTACTTCAAGGTGCAACAGCATAAACAAAACACAGTGCCAAACAACAGGAAAAAARCAAAACAATGAACCTGAGAAACCAAATAAAATAAAGGAAGTGGATATGGATATCATTCTTACTGAAAAAAAAACCAACTTCACTAACCTCTGCGTAAATGGCTGAAGCAAGATTACCTTATGAATGACCTAGATGATGACAAGAATAAAGTTAWATTTGGTTGATTATTGTATTTGTAATATTGACAATATTTTCTCCATGTATACAGCTCTGCCAACTGGTAAATTGCCCTGAGAAAGTCTCTGGTAAAACTCTGTTTTAGATCTTAGACCAGTTTTACTTAYTCTGATAGATGCTTTTACATGAGCTCCATGACTTCAGATGTAGCTTAAGAAGCTCAGTCACTACCAGGTGCATGTAACACAAAAGCTCTCAATATGAAAGGAAGAATTAGGGCCCAAAGGGARACAAATGGACATGCCTTATGAAACTCCTGCAGCCTCTGTGGGAAAAAGGATGGCTTTTCCCATTATGGATTACACCTAAGTGAATGGTAATAAGAGTCTTGACAGTGCAGAGCCAGAGCAAATCCACCTTGTGCCATTACAAGGTAGGTCATTAGTGCTGTCTTCTGGTGATTTTAGCAGAGATGGAGTGAGGTACTGAAGGTGATAGAATCATCTGGCACACTGAATGACAGAAAAGCACAATGGGGGTCTGCCTGAGCCCAAGCCCCAGTGCAGCCACACTAAMAACCAGTCCCAACTCCTCCAACAGATACAAAGTGATCTGCCTAAATCCACACTGCAAGTCCATGGCAGAAGCAGTGTTAAAGCTGAGGTGACCTGGAATGACCTTATTTGCTCCAGCACAACCAGCACACATAAAACCATATGCCACAAACCCACATCCCAGCTTTCCTGGAAGCTCACAATTCCCTGATAGTAAAAGAGGAGAGTCTGTACAGGATACATTGGTAAGAAAGTCATAAGCATCTCCCTCAGGAATATTTGCGTCAAGGTTAATATCTGGAAGGTCAACAGCTGCTGTTTTCTCTGCACCAAAATTTGTCTGCCACAGAAGCTCCTCTGTTTTCCACAGAGAGAGAGAAGACTCTCCTGCAGGCAATACTAGCATATTTAGGCAGTTCAGAAGGCAATAATGTCTCTCCTGTCAAGGCCATGCSTCAGAAGTAGTTCATGGATTCCAAATGCCTCAAAATGAGAGACAGAAATTCGAAGTCTGATGCTGGAGAAAAATTGTACAACCTCCTCTATTGTACTCCTAGAAACTTGAGAAATGCAGAAAGACACTGCAGAAGACCAGCACTGCAAAACAAAATAAGTTTTTTTATTTATTTTTATTTATTTTTACTATTAGAAGTAATACACAGCAGGCAAAAACCAAGGGAGGATGTGAGACAAAATGTTTGACAATGGTAGTTCACATCACCCATCACATCAGGAAAATAGAACTTCTGCATCTCAAGACTTTCAGTACAGCTCACTCTGGGTGCATGATTCATTCACAGTGTAACTGAAACCATGTAATTGCATGGGAACTTGAAGGACAACTTCCCAAACTGCCAACCTTTCAATTTAAACTAGAATCTGAGGCAACAATCAGTCAAATGCTTCTCTTACCATATAGAGCAACAGTGCAATAAAATCAGACTGGAACAAGATCACAGGAAAGAGGAAATATGTCAATTTGTTTAGCAGAACATTTGCATCTCTAAAATCTGGCACTTTTTTCCCCCCAGTCAGTATTGCACAAACAGGAGAAAAAACACTTTTAGAAAACACACAACCTGGCTTGTATGAAATGCCACTCTGTTCTGACAGATAGTAACTTTCCACTGCTGCTTATATGCATTGCAATAAATTACTGCATAACAGGTATTCACTGTACAACTCAAAAACTGATCCTGCTTCCATCAGTAAAAGGAGAGCCAGCAGAATTCTCCCTGTGCCTCAAGTTTCACCTGCACAAATGAAACCAGGGCTTTATTTTCTGATTACAARTAAGTTAAATGCTAGAAGATGGGCAAAAACACCTTCAGTGGTGTTTACACAYGATGGTGGGTACAATTATTTGCCATCAATCAGTATCAGTTAAACTCTCATTTTGACTAAGACAGCTGGGGGAAGAGGAAAAAAGAAACTACAAACAAAAAAAAATATCCAAGAAAGAAGTCAAGCCCTCAAACACTAGCCACATTCAAGACAASGGAGGAACTGATTTCTGTAGAGAGATGCTTCACTGGAGGCTGTATGCTTACAGAGAGGATGGGTATTGATCTGTTTGGGCTGTGGGTATGCACAGAACAGGAGAACAGATTCAGAGTGAGAGAAAAACACAGAATCCAACTGTGAAAGCATCAGGAAKACAAGGACTATTGAGGAAATGATGCAGCCCTGAATGAAAGCAAAGAAGTTTTCTTGTGCTGAATGTTGGCTCAAAAGGGTCATTAGGAACACTGAGCAAGAAARTTATCTTCTGTTCAAGCCTTCTCTGTATTTCCATATAGCTAACAACTATTCACACATAAATAAATTCTCTGTAATTGTATTCCTATGTGACATCTTTTATAACTTCTAATCTGTATCAGCAGCACCCTTCCAATGAAAAGAGCCTAAAAAGGGATTTTTGTTATAAAGGAGATCCTTCTTAGTTATTGTAGATTAAGGCAACATTATGTGAAGTTGTCTCCCAGTTTAAGGAAACCCTGCTTGATCATTTAAAGCCAGACAAAAACCAACATTCTGGAAGAGATATCACAGGGAACAAACTTCCCCTAGCAGAAAATTCTTTTGATGATCCAACCGGTCTTTCCTCATTTCCAGTGTCTGAAGAGTCAAATGTGATGCCAGGGCACTGCAGTCCTTCAGGGYAACCCACAAATATCATGTTTGTTGTCACTCTCTATTTTAGACAGCCTAAATATAGGCCCATTAAACATGATGGTTCTATCTCTTTAGCATGGCTACTCCTGTTTCAAGAGAGTGAAAAAACAGCTCAAAGGGAAAAAAAATAAAAAAATCTTGTGCAAAGATTGAATTTAAGGCACCCAGTATTTTATGTAATACCAAAAATATATCTGAAGTAGAAACAAAGTTCCTGACCAGTCAAGTTCATACAYAGTACAAAAGAGTATGTTTGCAACAGTACTAATGCATTTGTGTCTAATTGTATTTGCTTAGTTGTCAAAACATAAAAATGCATAGTAGACTAGCACGATGTAGAACAGTGGATATGAGAAAATTCTTCACTCTTTGTTGTTTGGTTTTGGTTTTAGTGAGGTTTTGGGTTGTTTTGCTTTTGCTAACACACACACTAGTAAGTGGTACTTCATGGTAGTACCTGTGATAGGAGAGAGATAGATGATTAGATAGACAGACAGACAGACAGACAGACAGACAGATAGATAGATAGAGCCTGTGAGACAGCAGGCACCCTTGTGCATTCCAAAGGAGGAATCTAAGATACATGGCCATCTATCTAGCTGTGAGCTTTTAAGTGATGCTGGCCTCTCTTGCATATGGAGGCAGCGAATCACGTGTATTTTATTACACTCAGTATTTTGCTGAGGAAGCTACAACAGGGRAAAAAATTCAAGTCTGATCCCAAATGCAGGAAGAACTGGTTACACCTCATGCTAGAGGGCATCAAATAATTAATACCAACGTTATTGCAGGGCTTCCATCATCTTTTAATCTTTAAATCTGACACATATGCCCAGTTACAAAGCATGCAGGGTGTCAAAAAATGTGTAGTATTATACACCAAAATTCATATTTACCAGYTCCCACAGAGTGGGACAATGGTACGGGCATTACTGTCAAAGTACAGTCAAAACTGGAATGGCAGGGAGCACTTTGTGCGTATTGTGTGCATGACAGAGCTGTGCAGACACCCTGGGGAAGGTCCCTGGAGGCCAAACCATTTGCTGGGGAAGCTTCTGCAGCACCCTCCTGTATGCCTGGCTTGATCCAGTGGGACACAAGTACTGCAGCTGTGTGTACATGCACAGGCTACACAGAAACAAAACTAAACAAATCACTATTTACTGGTGCATGGAAAAAAAAATCCAGTTTTCACACAAGCATAGGAATGTGATTCAATCCCTCAAAATTCCATGTTTTGAGGATATATAATAATTTTGTTGGATACAAGAAATCAATACTCAGAAAAAAAGAAGAAAGAAAAAGGGAGAGGAAGAGAGAGGAAGAGAGAGAGGAAAAGAGAGAGGAAAAGAGAGAGAGGAAAAGAGAGGAAAAGAGAGAGAGGAAAAGAGAGAGGAAAAGAGAGAGAGGAGGAGAGGAAGGAAAAAGCAGATATATGTACAGAAAGACATTTCTCTGTTCTCAAAAAGCTAATGCTTTTGTTTCAAATAGCTGAGATTTATTTTATAATTTAATAATAGAATTATAAAATGTTAAAGCTTGAAAGAGACCTTCAAGATCTAGTTCCAATCCCCTGTCATGGGCAGGGACACCTTATTCAGCCTGGCCCTGAACACTGCCAGGGTTAGGGCATCCACAACTTCCCTGGGGARCCTGTTCCAGCGTCTCAGCATTCGCCCAATACAGAATTTCTGCCCAATGTGTAACCCAAGTTTCTCCTATTTCAATTTGTATCCACTACTCCTTGTCTTACCAGTACAGCTCCTAATGAAGAGGAATCATGTAAAGTTTAACTACAGCAGATGACCAGCCATTCTGTGTRGCTAGAACTGTGCTCTCCTTCTGCATTATGCATGTGGAAACTTACACAGTAAGATGAGAGTCACATGGTAAGAGAAGTRATGTCATGAACATATTCCAGATCTCAGATGGGCTTGGGTATCCCAAATTTTTAGACAAGAATTTAATTCATGTTACATTTCTGAGTGCTGTCAGATATTGCATAACTGTCTTCTTTCTGGTTAATGCATGAGCTCTTCTGTGTTATGCAAGTGCTTCAACAGAGCAACTGTGTAAAAAAACCCACAACAACACGAGATCAAAAACCACCCAAGAAACCCCAAGATTCCCTTTCCATCCAAGCCAACACAAGTTTAAGACAGGTTTATTGTTGCCTTGAAAATTCTAGAGTGTAGTCAGGAAAACAAAGAAAAAAGAACTTCATGACGACTTCACTCAGTTCAKTGAACAAAACAATATAAAGCACTGGAGATGGATGCTGGGCACTCAGGTCATACCAGCAAGGCCTTTCTTCATTCAGAGGTTTGGAATCTGAATATCCTGCCTGTGCAGTCCCTCCTAGGTAACAGTCCYAGCAGGGCAGTGTGTTTGACAGCATGGCTGCTTCCTGAAGCTGCTCTAGAAATGGAAGCAATGTAGTCAGGTCACTTCAGCTCCCACCCAAAAGTGACCATGGCTATTCTGTTCCTCAGCCCACAGTAATTCTCMGTAGCACAGCGTTCTCAAATGTGGAAATACCAGTTCATGGCCATCCTGATGTAGTGCTACTGCTCTCTTGGCAGCTCTGGGGAGGCTGGATCCAGCTAACCTTTGGCAAAGGCTGCCATTGCCAGTGGACAAGTTTTGGCAGTGGGATATGASAAGTAGATTTTAAAATATTTGAGGTATTTACTTCCTCTTTCATAAAGGCACAGGCCCACAAAGGGACAGGGACACTCAGTTACCAAGAGCCACTGTGTCAGAGTTGTAAATTTGACACATAATTCACACAGACACAAAAGCATGTTAGAAATTACTGAAAATAAGCAGCATTAGAATAACTTTTTTTTTTTTTGTGTCTACCACAAACTTCCTGAAGAGAAAGGATTCTCTCTTGAAAGTTAGTGCCTGTTTCAGTTCCACTAAAGAGCTAATGTAGCTGTTTGGAGCTCCCAACCCAAAGGCCTGTGGCTACCCTCAATTAGCCTCAGCTCCAAGCACATATCAATAGCCTGGACTGGCTACAGGGAGAATCTGCAAACTTTTCTGGGGGAAAAAAAATTGAATGCTGGTGTCAAGCTCTGAGCCCACAGGTAGTGGGGTAAATTAATAAAGCTGCCTTCATTCAGAGAAACTGGACAATTAAATTGCAGAGGTCAGAGACATATTATTTAGGAGAGGAAAACCCAGATTTGCCCAATCTATTCTCAGTTTTATCCTCTTCAGTGACACTTGAGATTCTGGCTGTGAATGTCCTCAAAGTAATCCATGCACCTATCAACTGAGATCTCATTCCTCATGCTAAACTCATGTACTGGATAACTTAGGATACATTTGGGAGTATGCAGCTGATGTTACCATCATGTATAATTTGTGTATATAGAATATAAGCTTTAGCCAGGTAACTACTTGAACTGTGGTGAACTTGAGACAACCTAGCAAGGGTCAGAGRGAAAGGAACATTTCTGTTGGCAAGTTCCTGTCATTAGGAGCAGCTGGCAACTGAACAGCAACTAATCATTAAACTTCATAGGCCAAATTCTTCCTTACAGCTATTCAATTGAAACCTCTCTATTAGAAAATAAACAAGCCTTGTGCTGCAGAGCTTGACCAGCTCTAGTTTCAGTTTTGCAGCTAGTAATACTTTTTCTCTTCAAAAATGCTTAGTAGAGGGTTTTTTCATGCAATTCCATCACCCACACAACCACAAAACCACCATAAAGTTCTGCAAAATAGTACCTTCTGTCCACCAGAGGCCCCTGATTCAGATAGCAAAATTACTGTATAGTACAGTCACCCCCTATTTCAAAAGTAAATTGAAGATAATTCTTTCATTTCATTTCACAGCTGGCAAACCCAAGGACCCACAGAATCAACTGGTTTCTATAAATATTCATGTCTGTAAATGCCAACTGAAACTTGGCCTAAAAGAACAAARTGAATTAAGAAACAGCTCAGCAAAAAGACATCCTTTCTCTCCAGCTCACCAGGCAGGTCTGCTGCCCTTGGACCAGGAGCTCCACTCTGAACCTCACCTCTGTAGCATACTGCTCTTTGAATATCAGCTTTGAACTACTAGAGCACCTCTGTAGGATCCTGAAGCACACAGAAGAGGTCTGTTCTGCTCTCTGTTTCAAGCTGAAGGAGTTGTGCTGAGACATTTWGTTCAGTTACCTTAATAAAGCAAGATGAATCACACCTCCTTTAACTCCAGACACCCAGTCAGACATCTGAGATAGTCACCTGATGCTCTGCTTATAGTAAACAGAAGGAACACAACACCTCCAGAGGGTCCTTTGCCTGATCTATTTTCAAATGTGGTGAATCCCCCTCCAAGAAGAGTATGGTAAGGAACTTAGACTTGCATGTCTTTTTCACACCTAAGGGTGTAAACTTCAAGGAAGTCTTAGACTGACAAACCTTAATATGTCACTGCTGTGAAATATTTTCAGTATTATGGGAAATATTTTGTTCTGGTTTAGAGAATATTTCCTCTCATAAAAGTACCTATTGAAGGATTTTTGGGATTGATGAGAGCAAAAACTCTTTAATTTCATGGYTTCCCTTCAGAAACTATATCTCCATAGAACTAATGTATAAGAAAGCTATGCATTCCAGWAAGCTACTTCTTTTAGGATTATTTCCTATTAAAAAAGCACTATTTCTTTCTATGTTTATCAAAGGGACACATTGTCCTAGCATTGTCTGCTATTAACTCTTTTAGCCCATTGTTCTATGACGTTTATTTTCTGGTAATTTTTTTCCTGTCAATATACAATAATTATGCTAAATTTAAAAATGGGTTGTCAAGGTGGTCAAGAGACTATATCCTAAGCTTACACTAGTAAACAGCATAAAACCTTACCAGTAGGAGCAGAKTGGTAGAGTGAAATACTTAGCATTAAGGGCACAACTTTCACACTGCCTTTTTTGTGGTTTTTACTTTTAATTATCTCCAAAATGATCCTGTAGACTGAATTTGCATTAGCACTTGGAGTACATTAAATGAGCTCCTCCTTCTGCTCAGTTTTATCCCAAACAGAAGCAGTTCATGTGCTCCGAGATGCAAACTGAACTGCAGAAATGCAGGTGATCAGGACATTMATTTTAAAAGTGAATTCCTRCTCTAAATAWTGTGCTCATGTATTTGCATCCATAKTTTTTTCAGAAAAGAAAATTAATCTGGAACACTGATGTGCATTCCCTGGTCTTGACACAGGACTGCTTAATTTCATTTTTTTTCTACCAATTTCTGTCAGTTTTGAAAAAAAAAATAGGACATTCCTCACCATTCACCTTATTTGAACACTTAGAAGACAGTGAAAATTGATGGCAGAATTCAGTAAGGCATACATAATTCCTTCCTGGGAAGCATTCTTACCCACATAGACACACCTGTACATAGATTTCTGGCTCTGTTTAAGGTTCGAGTAAACTTTTCACCACCTACAAGGAGCAAAGATTTAATCCTTGAAGTTTCCAGATGTACAMGCTGAGCTGCAAGGCTTCTAATTTCCTAGGACTCAAATTCTTGTGGTTGTAATTACAGCTATAGTCTTGAAGACAACACATGCTCATACCCGACACATCCAAAGACAGGCATTCCTTCCTTGAGGTTAGCCACTTGTGAAGCTTTTACATCCATTAGCAGAATTCACAATCCCATAAGAAAACATCCGTCATGAGCGACTCCAAAGAAATGTACTAAGACATCTGAGGACAAAATAATCTAGTTTTGCAGCTGAGTACTTTATCTTTTTCTTTTTTTTTTTTTTTAATGTAACTAATGGTTCAGACAAATTGGCCAAGAATTGCCTTTTGAAGGTTGTCCTTTCCAAGCTGACCAGCAGACAGCTGGTCAGCTTAAGTGATTGTCTTAGATAAACACAACTTTTAGATAGCAGAGATTATGTTAGAAGACTGCCACCACCACATGAATCCTTATCAGTCTATAGCTTAGTTCCTGAGGACCTTTTTGGTTTTCCACCTTCCAAAGAGAAAGCTCATGGTGTTGCAAAGACAGYCTTTAAAATTGATTCTGTTAGCTTACTGCACAAAGCTTCAGTGCAGTACCTGGGTTAAAAGCTGCATGAAGAAAGGGTACTACCAGGAGCCAGGTGTSAGAGCAGGAGAATCCACAAGCCATGACCTTATAGCTGATGCCACCTTGGAAACTGTCTCACTGACTGGAAAAGTCACTGCTTCGGGGGCAACAGAAGCCTTGCAGAGCAAAACATCTTGAGAGGTTTATAACACACTTAGATAACACTACTCATCTCCACTTGCTGATGCCAGACTTGAGATAGCTGAAAATTATGGACTCTATAAACATGATGTATTTAGCCCACTCACAATATGGTTTTAACCCACACACAGTCTGGGTTTCTCAACCAGGGAACTGTACCAGCTGCTAGCTCTTAACAAGACAGCTAGCAAGCAGCACAAACAAGGACTTGACATGGGGAGCTGGCCACTRCTGAGATGTAGCTGTTACCTTTTTCACCTTGCATCCCTTGGACTGTAATCTAAATCAAMCACACAGCATATTAATTATGCCACTGATGTAGTGAGGGATACAARGAACTCAAGTTAAGGAAAGCTCTGCAGTTAAAGACCAAGGCATGCTGTTCTGTTCCCAGTGATAATGAAGGACACAAATTATAGTCAGAACTGAGATACACTGTATCATGTGTGAGGAAAAAAAAAAAAAAAAAAAAAGAAATCTGACCCTTTTCTCTAACTGGAAAGTTTAATGGTTATGCTCCTGATGACACTGATATTTCAAAAGTAATTTAAAAGCAAAACTATAAAAGAGCAGAGATCATTAAAGTTGCCAGCTGTATTTCTACGTATAAGGAAAACTGTATGTTAGATCTGCTAGGGAGTTACTGCTACTCACTTTGTACTTTAAAGCATCATAGGAATATAATGAAAAGCCATTAATAACTTGTAGAAAAGGTTTTTTTACCTGAAAAAAAGCATGACATAACAAAGTAATTCATAGCAAACACTGTTCTAAATTATAATCAATCAAATCTGAACACTCTTGGAGAAGAGACAACTTAGCCATTAGGAAAGTCAGTATTTAGGAAAGTCCAATGTGCATAATCCTGCATAAAACATCTCATAAAGAGACAGGAAACTGCTCCTTAAGCTTTTTGGTGRTAACATAAACTTTATTAAAATAAACCTGTTTATCTGGACAATATTTAGGCAAAGTCCAGATTTCACTTGTCTGTGTAATACAAGGTACATTTCCATCACCTTGGCAGAGAAAAAAACCCAAAATCAGAATCATGCGCCAGAATTAGAAAACACATTTTCCAAGCAACATGTAGTTTAAAATTTACTTGCCCAGACTAGTAAGTTTGCAAAATACACATTTCACAGAAGACAAGAATGATTCATATCTGATTCACAAGTAAAGAAATGCCAATGTTTGCCAAATTTTTGCCYAGACAATACTAAAAGTGCCCTCAAACCAATGCTGAAATATTAGCCTAAAGATATTTCCCAGCAAAWGRTACAACTAAAGCATGAGAAGACATGAGCTGAAAAGCATCACCCGATCTAGTTAAGCAGTCGAGCATTTTTTAAACTTTKGTGTCTCTGGAAACCTGAAGTCTCAAAAAGATTAAGCCAKGGGAGAGGRAAAAYCAGGAAAGTTGAGGCTGRTTACAACCAATTATTCCACAAAGCAGTTAACAAAACTCAATAGAGAAAAGCGGAGATGCAGTATAGGAAGAATATTTAACACATGAACAAAACAAATGGGCAGAAAAAAAGGCTGTCTGATCGTGTATCAACACAAAAATCCACTTTRCATGGAAATATGTAATTTGAGCATTTAAAACCTGCAATTTACACAGCGTATTCAAACGCGAGAACAGAAAGATGAGCGAGCGATTTTTGTTTGCCTTGCAATATCCGAACCGCAGAAAAACGTTTCAAAAGCAGCACAGTTCAGCGGACCAAAGCAAGAAAAGAAAACCCAAACCATGAGTAATTACATGGAGCAGCTGAGGGGTAGGTGGATACGAGCAGCTTCCCCGTGCTGCTGCTAATGAGCGTTAACCCCTCCGCAGCCGGCGAGCTCCGACCCGCTCGGGCACAGGGCACATCCGAGGGGCGCCGGGCTGCCCGGCACCAACACCCTCCAAGAGAACGGCCCTGAGGGAGGCTGCGAGCACCGAGGGGAACGAGTCCACACTCGGCTGGGAGCGGTGCCACGACCCCGGYCGGGGAAAGGGCTGGAGCGCGGAGTGGGACCTCGGCTCCTCAGGGCGCGCAGCCGAGAGCGGCCCCGCTCCGCAGGCACCARGGGRCAGGCGGCGACCCCRGCTCCGCCAGCAGGGCCACCTGCTTCGCTTTACGGTTCCTCGSCTCCAGTTTCTGATGTCCCCCGCCCGCGCCAGCGCTGCCCGCCAGCCCCGAGCCGCGGCCCCGTTCCCCGGCGCTCAGACGGAAGAGCACGGGGCGCGACGCCTGCTGTCCTCAGCCGCCCGGCCCCGCGCACCTACCGGCGGGCGCGCTGCTCCGCGGGCGCTGCGGCCGCACTCCCGAAGCGATCGGCGGCGGCTACAGCCCAGCCCGGCCCGGCCCGGCCCGCCCGCGCCGCCACCATTGGGCGTCCCCGGCGGCGGCCGCGCCGCATTGGCCGGTCCCGGCCCGGCCCGCCCCCCTCCCTCACGGAGCCGGTCCCGGCCCGGCCTGGCCCCCTCCCTCACGGAGCTGGTGCCTGTCCCCGCTGCTCCCCAGGGCCCGGCCCCGCGCACAGGTGGCGGCGGGAGGGCTGCTGGTCCCGCCCGCACTCCCAGCCTTGATCCTTTCGAAGTTTCTTAGGGCCCTCTTGTAAATACGATTCAGAAGCAAAGGACGTGGCCGTCACCGCTCACCCACCGGCAAAAATAAAGAGCAACGTGCAAATAAAAATCGATAATGCAAACAAAATATTCTTCTGCTCGGGGTTATTCAGMGGGCATGCTTAAAGACAGCGCTATATCTTTGTAACCTATGAGGTCGTGTACGCACTTTTTAACACTTTTAACTTAACAGGCATCGCACTTCTTTTGATGGACCCTGATGAACTTTGCGGATTATGGATTAGGCAGGTATAAAGAAGTTAATACAATGTCTATGGCCCAAATTGTGTTTAAGCTGTTAAACTGTAAGGGCATTACAAACCTAATAATATAAATTGCATGGTAATATTAATCTTATTTCTGCATTTAAATAGTTCAGAGAGCAATTTGMATATGGAAATATCTTTATGGAGGAATTAACTTCTAACCTCAGTACAATTCCGAGGCTCCAGCTGAAAGGAAGCTTATGCAAAATGAACATGTGCATCATTAGCCCAAACGTGAGCACAGATGTGTACATTTACATCCACTGGCAGATTCAGAGAATGACTCTGGAGAGCTGACTCTGGGGAGTAGCAAGTCAACAAAGAGCTCCCTAGAAAATTGAACCTTGCAAGCTGAGAAATGTTAATTACCTTTACATTCGCATTGAAAACTATAATAACAGCCTTAATTAGTAATGGGGAC
>CADDXX010000330.1:82281-123817 GCA_902810485.1 Alauda arvensis
AAAAGTGCAAAAACCCTGGGAAATCTCAAATGCAAAGTGCAAGATAACCRAGTAATTACATCTGATGTTACACTCAGTAGCTTAGCACGTCTGGGTCACCTGATTCTTTCGAAGGGGGTCCTGGYGCAGAGCGGTGTGGGGACACACATTACAGAGAACACTGAAACCGAAGCCCAAAGCCCCGTGGCACAAGCGGGGGACATCGCGAGTCCCAAAGCACCGACWCGAGTGCCAGCTAGAGGTGGCTGGGAGAAAACAGCACACAACGCGCACATTCCCAAACGGAACTTGCAAATCCTGTCTTATGCAGAAGCAGAAGATGCTGATTGCCCAGACAAAGCAAATCACCTGGAAGATGTTTACTTGAATAATCTGCCCATGGGCCCAAATGGGTTTAGGTTGGGTGTCAGACTCATTTACATGTGAACAGGGTAAATCCAGCAAGGACATGGATAGTTCTACTCAGGTAAAACTGGTATCTTTGTTGCTTCTCAGGCTTGTTTTATGAACCAAAAGAACTACAGATTAGTTTTCCGATCGTTTCCCTTTATCTTCCCCATCTTTAATAAATCCAGCATCCAGAATACCATTATTGATCTCTGATGTACTGTACTGTGAAAGATCCTGGCTAGTGAGATACTTGAACGTCATCAATCTTTCCTTGGTTTGGCCGAGTCCTGAACCCCATTTCTTCTTTTGCTTTTTCCTCTGTTTTCTGAATAAAAGCTGTCACAGAGTAACTTTTCGCAACAGTGTTTGAACTTACAGTCACAAAGGCAGCTCCAAATGCTGTCACAAACATTCCAACAACGCCAGTGCTTGCTGCATCTTGCATTGCTAAAGCACAAAGCATGAAATGTCATCAATCAGACTGTAAATAAGACTTAGCACCAGAAATTTATTTTCCATAAATAAATGCTTTCTTTTCACTCCAGAGGACGTTTACTGATAGCCTATAGATGGCTTAAGGGCTGAGGAAAGGGATGTTTGCTCATTTAAGAAATCATTAAAGGAAAAAAGGCTTGCATATAATATATTATACTTAGCACATTTTCCTCTTTTATACAGATTACCAGGCTTAAATTTGCTCTAGSACCAATTGCTTTTTCTGACATTAGGTAAATTGAAGTTCCTGTATTAAGCATGCTTTTAAGAAGSAGGAAGGGGAAAGAGGTGGGGAGAGAGCAAAAACATGTTTTACAAGATTTGATTCTCTTGTATTATTTACTCCATTCAAGTTATGACATCATTACCACATCACACAACTCTGTTTAGTATTATTATTCTGATTGGACTTGCAAGAAATTTTTGCTTTATTTTTCTGAAGTTCYTTTACTAGCAAGATCTGGAATGGAAGGAGTAGTAGGTAACATTTCTGATACAGGTTCTTATATTTTGAGTCTTCTCAGAATCAAAACCACAGAAAACACTTTTGGTCASCCCCACAGTGGTCAGGCAGCTGAAYTTAATGTTCATTAYAGGTCATTTCTACTAAAATATTCTATTGCATCAGAGAGTCAACCCCCAAATGATTATATTYAAATAAGTATATTCTATTTCTGGTTGAATATTGCTGTTCCTACAATAGCAAGASAAATCAGAATATACTTGAGCATTTGTCTTCACCGAAGTAGACATGGGGGGAGGGGAAAAAAAATCAAATACACTCCTGAAAGTCTGTTTTCCCTACTTCAAATAGTTTGGGTTTGAAGACCAAAGATTCTATTCTTCATTTTCAAGAACATGACAATATTAAACATAAAAGTACAGCATTCTGTTCTTGATATTCTGACTGATGTTGAAGATTATTTATGATATGACTATACAGGGTTAAAGCATGTGAAATYGTAACTATAAACACATGCAGTGAGTAACTAATGACTAGAATGATCCCAATTTTATTTGGAATATACATATCACCTGACTTTTTGTTCTTTCAACTTGACAGCTAACTAGGRTTTTTAATGTTAATATTTCATTATAAAGATATTAATAATTCATTATATCCTGGGAAATGCTGTTTTACTCCAATAAAAACCCATGATTCTCATGCAAGCTTCACTGCAAAGTTAATTTGTCAGTTAACAGAATCCAATACATTTCATCACATTAAATGAAGTGGTGTGGCTTAACCCTTAGTGGTGTGCCAACAGAGGCTCAATTCACAAGTGTACGGAAGCACTTGGATATTTTCTTTACCTATCAGGACGCGCTTCCACAATTAAGTCTGTACTTCACRTATTTCTTTATACTGTATCACAAAGTAGTCTCACAGGAGTGCTGCTTTTCAGCCAGTGAGCTGATACTGGCACACAGGGCAGKAGGAGAAAATAAAGAGATTGTTTGCTTAGCTCCCTTATCTCAGACCATGTGCACACCCCTGAGTGGGCTTTGCTCCAGCTGCCACAGCCCAGCCTGGAAGATCACACACTTCAGGAGAGATTCGTATAGCTGCACATCTCAGTAAGGGCAATATTAGTTTAAAACTAAGATTGCTGGGACAAATGCACTATTTCCAGCATGGCAGCCCATCACCTTCCCTTCACAGATGGTATTTTCCCCACAGAATGACATTTCTCAATGATCAGACAYTTTTGTTTTACCATCTAACAGCACATCAAATTACCAGTATCTGCAGAGCTTGTTCTTCCTGCAATCTGAGCAACTGAAGAGTTTGTAGAATAGCAGTGCCAGGAGTGTAATGGCTAGTGTTGGAATTTGGAAGCATCAAGTTCTTAGTATAACCATAGGAAGAGTTAAAGGCTTATCAAACATACTAATTTTATGTAATTTGAAAGCTTCCTTTTCTGTAACTGCAAGAAAGTCTTATGATTTGGCATTTAGAAATCCCAAGGAGACAGTAGAAATGAATATTTTATTTGCTGTGCTTAAATATGGAATAGTATTTTAAAATGACAGAGAATATAGTTTGTTCTGGCACCTTTCACAGTGCCAAATGGGAATAATGAGGCACTAGATCTGCATCTTAAAGGGGATTTATTTTTAGTTTACTTTTCTACCTAATCTTCAGTATTTATCATAGAGTTTTTCAATTTTCAGCCAAAGGATTATTTGCAGACTGTTTAAACATGAGAACTGTGTTTTATGATGCTGAACTAGTATCACCAGAAACATTTACAAGTATTTCACATCAATCTATCTTTTGGAACTGAACTAAGAATGACAAATGTAGTGAAGCATAAACTCTTTGGGGCTGGTAAACCCAAACATAAYAATGATGCCAATTTTTTTGCAATTACATGTGCAAAAAACCTGAAGTATTTTTGCGTCTCTATGGAGCTTTTCACTGAATTTGCAAGACAGAGTAGACAAATGGTTAATATACAACGTTCAGTTTGTTAGCTGAGAGAAGAAATCAATGAAGAAATCCTTCTTTCTTGCTGTTTTGAGAAGCTCCTACCTACTTGTACCCATTGCCTTCTGAAAAATCAGACTCTGAGTAGGGAACTCAGTAAGGCTGTTAGTTTAGCAAAGAGGCAGGAAAAGCCAACACAGCTGTGTGCAGTGAGATCACCACATTTATCTCACTGGGTCTGAATTCTCTTACTAGAGTCACCTCCCTTCTGTGCAATGCTTCCCAGATTTCAACAACCAAGTCAAACACAATATTATTTGTAAAAAAAATATGAAATCCTTTACTTCCCCAATTACAGCTGAACATTAATATAACACTGGATTTCACAAGAAAATGAATACATATKTTGGTGTTGGTATTCTTCCTAATGGACTGTCCAGCCCTATAATCAATSTGATSAAAACTAGAGATGAAACTTAATACAACCTGAAAAGAATTAACTCAAGTCCTCCTGATCTCACAGCCCCAGTAATGAAGGTAACAACATCACTTTGGAAAACTAATATGTAGATTGTCAGGCCTTCAGCCTTTGAATTCAAAGATGGATCTTTTTTATRATGCAAAGTTATAATCCTTAAACTGGAACATCCCACATATTTCTTCAGGAATTTTAACATCACCTATAATAATGACTTTGAAGTCTATGAAGTGTGTTTGACTTTATCACATATCACTTTTTCATACCAGCAATGCAAATTGGCTCTTCCTTTAAAATTGCTGATGCCTAGACCTGGGAAACTTTCAAAATAGTGATAGTAATAACAACAATAGTAAATTATTTAGAAGTGCCTAAAATGCCATTAATTAACAGAATTTCAGAATATAGCMRAGTCTGGAGCCYGACAAACATTAAAATAAGATAGGAYAGAAACAAATGATGTAAATCTTTTAAGTTACAGTTTTCAAGCTATTTGAATACCTCAAATATTGCACCAGACTACTCAGTGAAAAATGATTAAAAAATTTTTCTTCATCACCTGTTGCTAAATATTTTCACTTATTTTTGTGGTAAAGATTTTGTATTCTAAGAAAATATGGATTTAACTTTGCAAAAGAGGCYACTCTCCTGGAAGCTGTGCATGTAAAGCTTCCAACAAACAACACTGGAACACAGTCTGGCACATTTTAGAATGATTTACATACTACAAAAGTTTTAATAGACATGGGAAGGTAATTATTTACCAGGTCTTACYAGAAGCTACAGTGATTTTTAATTTTGAAYCTTTGCTGCACAAACAYGAGAGAAATAAGAATACTGAATTATTKAATTTTGGTTAGTTTCTGAAGCTCCCACAACCAAGGACTTCTTGTATCTCTGTGTATGTACATATATAYACACACACTCRCAGATATACACATTTTCCCAAAATATGAGAGTGACTCAAGTGTRGAAGTTACTCCCTTCCCCATCTTTGAGACCTCAAGTATTTACCAAGTCCAAGCTGCCATTATTGTCTAACACCCCCTTATGGGTACAAACACACCCCAGGTAAAACATTTCCTCCCCCCAGCAAGAAGCAGWTAATTAGAAGCAGTAAAAAAAGTTGGTATGAGTCTTGTACAGAAATGGAGCCACATTTGTAACAGATGGGAACTGGAACAACTAATTTTACAGAACAGCCTGTGTTTAGGAGGAARAATGAAGAAAAACAAGCATATGAAAAAATAAGGAAATACAGAAAATAATTGACAGCAGAATTGAAGAGCTATGATTCCAGAATTTTGCAACACAAAAACCTGATATTCTCCAAAGCTCTTTTCAAAAATCTGGAATTGCAACCTATGTTACACAGAAAGCTCAAAAAGTTGCATAYCAAAGAAAAAAATGTGAGCAACCTCTCTGTGGAGGCTAAATGACATCTCTCTCCAGAAAATCCATTAAGATAATGATAATTTAGAGAAGAGGAAGAACATTTTGTCATTATCCCAAATAACACATTCTAATCAAACAGGTCTAGTAGGTTTAGAAACTATACTCTCTAATAATACTTTAATTAGTTTTAGTCTCAAGACTAAAATATAGAGAATACAGCAATATAAAAACCAAACAAAATATACTAGTTTTCAATGARCATTATCCTGGAGCTTYTTCAAATAAACAAGCAACAGAAATCCCCAACACTCCYCCACACCTCATCATGTATTTACCTGGTGCTCAATTCCCTCCACAGAGCACAGCTCCACATTGATTACAAGCTACAAATAAAGTATCTGTACTTGACCCTACCTCAACTGGGTATGTACCCATCTCAAACAGTGGACTTTTTTGGAAGGTGAGGGATGACCTCACTAAGCTTGAGCTTTGTTAGTCTAAGTCAAGCTGGTTTTAATACCTGCAGTTCTGCTTTTACCTGCAATAAGTGCTATTGTCAGGAGCAGTCAACACAGAAAGCCTCCAAATACTTCAGAAAACTGTTAATTTGGGCTGATGCTCAGGATCACTTTCCTAGCCATTACTGCTCTCCCCACTGTCCTTCCTTTCCTTCTCCCCAATGAACAAGCACACTGCAAAGCCCATCAACTTAATGAATTTAACAAGGGAGGACTTGGTCTCAACAGGTGKAGCCTGAAGGGATGAATGGGTCAAAAACGGCCTGAAAAGAAAACAGATTTGTTAGCCTGGAGTAGTCCCTCCTCCAGTATCTGTTCCAACTGGCTGAACTGTCCCTGTATCAGTATGGAAATGCAGTAGTAAGTCTGAAGTTACTTGAATCATACAGCAGTTYTGTGTCTGCCAGGCATGGTACAAATGCTACATACAYTGTCACACACATACACACACAGAGGGCAAGTTTATAGCATAACTGAAGGCAAAATGCATAATGATCCATTCCCCCTTTCTTGGCCCTTCCTAAGAAATRGAAGTGAAAAGATGAGAATCCTTCTAGGAATGGATGCATTGAACAGTGGCATATACCAGTGCATATGACCAGCAACTCACATCTTGTTATCATAACCACTGTGAACACTGAGGGTAACCACACAGGTGGTATCTTTATTTCACAAGATTAAAGATACAGTACAAAATGAATCTGTACATCTTTCTATTAACAGAATTTGTTTACACAATTATATTACATTTGACCAGCCTTTATACTGATTTTAAATACAAAATAAATTTACAAAACTCCTACAAGACCCTTTAAAGAACTGTAGCTGATAAAAACAAAGGGTTCCCCCCAATAGTCCCTATTTGCCATATGCATTTGCAGTAGTTCAAATTAAACTAAATCTTTTCAGTTTAATATTCTCTGAAACAAAAATAGAATTTCAGTTCATTGTTGCCTATCTAAAAGGAAAGCAACTTGCAAAGATGAGTGTAATCCCCTTTTATAGGCCAAAATTAGCATCTAATAGGTGAAAATTAGATAATGCATAGTCTTAAAAAGTCCTTTCACAAGTCATATCCTAATGTTCTTCCCCCAAATTAAAATATTTTATAGTTTTTGTTTTGTTTTAATAAGAGTAGCTGACTTATGGAAGATGACTAAAAAGTGAGCAAAACTATCTCAAGAGTCTCATGGGGATGTTTGTATCAAAGGCCTTGCCTTCTATTACACTGTCCCACCACGGGCAATACAAASCAAGAAAATTATTTCAACAGATAGCTCTGGGACAAATTTCACCAGTGATGAACTAAAATCTTGTTTTCTCAACAGTTCAGTGTTTCTTTGAACTAACAAGAACACCTAATATATTTGATTAATAATTTGAGATGCAGAATAAAGTGTTTCTCCATATTTTCCCAGTTTTCCTACATATAAAAACCCCACCAATAACACTTACTGCTCTGTAGTTCCATTTTCTGTGCAGGGAAAGAAGAGCATGTGTCTATGAAGGTCAAATAGGCAGGCTCTGGCCTATGCAACTACACACAAAGAATACAACTTTTCTATTYAAACCATGCTTAACACACCCAGAAAGACTTCTCTTAAATCAAGTTTCCCTTCTAAAACACTCCTGCATATAAACTATAAGATAAGCTGTGTGCTACCAAAAGGGAAAAGTACTTCGCTGCAGTAAATGGAGTAATTCAGCTTCTTTAGGAAAAAGATGCCTGATTAACTGAGTGCACAACAAGGAACATATTGCTAGTAAGAGTTAAATATGCTTTCCTCAAAATGCAAGTTTCAGAACAGAGTAGTAAGGGATTGTCACAAAAACTTAAGTCATGTTGTAGATAACTGATCTGGAAAACTTATTCATTTTTTTAATCCCTGAGTTAACTTGCCATTATTTATGGTAAGTACCTTTTTTCTTCTACCACCACATTCAAATGAATGTCATTTGAAAAGTTAGTGGTAGTAATTTGGTGGAAGGGAAAAAAGCAGGAGAAAGACTTTCTTATTGCTCCTTCAGAAAGCATTTTTTAATTAAGTGACTTGCTGATCTTCAACTGTTTTCTTCTGCTGATTTCTTGGATGTAAAAATGCATCAGATTCACAAAAAGTCATCTATAAGACTGTCATATAGCAGCAGTGATGAGAGATTCTCATGCAAGTAGAATAGAGCTTTTAGAATTTAGTTCTAAYAGATAAACAACCAAAACATTTTAATAATGCAGTAACAAAATTAAATTGCCTAAGAGAGCAATACCAATGAACCACTGGTATTTAACTGAAAAACYTTTTCCATRTACTCTTTAATTTACTCATGCCAAGCTAAAAAAGAGTTATTAAATGAAAGTGGCAAAGTATTTCAGAGGGAGTGTTCAGAAGTCACAGATATCTTAGAAATGCAGCTGGGGAATGCTGTACATATAAGACACTACATTTTAGTTCAATACTGTTTCATCTGCTAATGATGATTAAGACCAAACAAGACATTCCTGTATCACATACTGCAACCCTCTCCACACTAAAATTAAAGATTTGTCTTCATATGACCAGCATAAGCATTGCCAAGTACTGAGTTCTACCTATAATACTAGTACCTTTAATACTAGTAATCTGTGACATTTCCATTTACAAAAGAAGAGATTGCTTATCTTCTATCCCAAACTAGAGATCTATTGTGCAATGATCTCCTTGCAAATGTACCAAATATGAAACCATACCCAAATCTCAATTCTAAATAAAGTGTATTGATATGTTGTTGCCAATACACCGGAAAAACATTTGCACAAAAARAAGCCCTTAACCCTTTAAACACAACAGCTTTTGTCAGAAAGCAGCTAAAGCCTTCTCATTTGCATTCATTCAGCTTTATGATAGTATATTCAGAGGGCTTAATGCTAGTACAGAAATCAATATTCAACTACCACTGGTAAATAAGAACAGACACTTCTGCATTTCATGTTAAATTATTCCCCCCCTGCTTCCCACCCCCAGCCCCAGAAATTATAGTTCAATGAAAATCGTCTCTAAGTGAAGATTCCTCTTGCAGTCTTAAATCATCAGTCCACAGGTCACATTCTTCACACTCATTAAAAGGCCTTGACACTGACCTGGTGGCATCAAGAAGCCACTAGTCTTCTTTCTCTTTGGATTTTCTTGTCACAAGGGGTCCTCAAGATGGCACAGCCAGAGACATTACTGTGATTTCCCCCTATGCCAGGTACAAGAGAGGTTGGCTAYAGCCAGAGCACCCCTTTAGCTCTGAAGTAGCATCACTGACATAAGCCCATGCCCTTTCATAGAGAGTATGCATTTTTGTGGCTCTTTTTTTTAAGCAGATGCATGCATGAGATACACACATTTCTTTCTTGCAGTGGAAATCACTAACAGGATTGTTGAAAATTAAGCACAGAACTTCCAACTCTAAAAGGAAGTCAGCTAACTCACYGAGATTTCTGGCTTTCTTCAGTGTGTGCAGTAATACTGGTGCTTTCTGCAATCTAGACTCTTACTAAAGTCAAATTTAAATTTAGGAACACTACCAATATGGTTTCATGTCATGAAGGATTGCAAACCACACAGGGTCCTGAAAAGTTTTAGAAGTATGTGGGATCTGGTTGCTGTGTGGACAGTTTTCAGCTGATGAGCTTTACAGACCCAATCTGTCCCACTCCACCTCACGGGCTGCAAACTGACTGCTGAGAACTGTCTAAGAGGAATGGAGGAAGATACCCAAAACAAAAAACCACAAATGGAGAGTGGCATGTTTGCTGGCTTAGTTTTACAGGGTTTATCAATAATCTATGTTAAACCATCCAAGACAGCCTAAAAGATCAAAGTATAAGAAATATTAAAAAAAAGTGAAATAAGGGCTATAGAAATACTTGGGATGCAGGTCAGAATTTAAGTTCCTAACAGCCCTAATCTTTTCAGAATCTGAATATAGTTCAACTTTTTGGACTTAAATTTGCCATAAATTTATTATTATTTTTGTGAAGGGCAACTGCTATCAAGCAGGCAAAAACCTTCCACTACTAGCCTTCTGTCTCTGGGAGATGAAAAGGACWGAATAAAGAGGAACTAGATACAGCAGGCAACATTTTTGTAGTAGCACTCTTGTGTTTCCATGAAAAAAAGCCATAGTGTTATTCCATTGGCACTGAAATAACATTCAAATCAGTTTCAAAATAATTTTCTTATCCCTGAAAAAAGGCATCATTCTAAGCAGCTTTCAAACTTTTTTTTTTAACTTCTTTGTGCCTCTTTTGGGGGAGGGACTGTTGATCCAAAGTCCTAATTCACAATGAAAATTGTTCCTTTTGGAAAAATCCAGTTCTTTGTCGGAGGCTCCTGTTGCTATTGTGGTGGTTGATGCTCTGGGGGCGGTTCCTGTTGAGGCACAGCCGGCCGCAGTCCTGCTGCTCTGGGGATTGCTTGGTGCTGCCTTTGTCTGTAAGCTATAATTGTTCCCAGGAGCAAGGCAATGATAGTCATAAGGTAGAGGTCCCACTCAGGCCCCAGCAGCTGGTCCATATCAATATGTGAGAATACCTCTCTTATCTAAGAAAGAAAAAGTCCACATCACATCAAAGAACACAAAGGGGAAATCACTTTGATTTTAAATTTGACTTGTGACACTTTTCATGTACCAGCATCAGTTTTAAAACTTAGCAGCTCTTTTTCTCTCTGAAGAAATAGTAACACATTAGTGACATTCTTTGTTTCCAGGAACTAAAATACCACTAAGAGCCATGCTATATGGAATGAGGTACTCTATTTTCTATTTTAGAGATGAAAGCTCTCACTATGGAGTTTTGTGGCTTTCCCACAAATGGCAGAGCATTAAGCCTCAGGACACTTGTTGGTACAATGCTGAGATTTGTGCAGGTAACTGACAGGGCAATTAAAGCAACTTACTGTTAGTTTTGATTGAAGTGTCTTTTTGTAAGACTCCATTTGCATAAGSATTGGCCAACACACCTCTGTGCTTCACTACTGTATCTGATGATACTACACAGTCACTGCCAATTTAAATCTGCAGCAGCTGACTTAAAACTAGGAAAAGCTGTGTTCTGCACACTAGCTTCTGTGAGTGCAAAGTGGGTATTTGCCCAATTGACTTG
Source organism: Alauda arvensis (assembly GCA_902810485.1). Classification (NCBI taxonomy): domain Eukaryota; kingdom Metazoa; phylum Chordata; class Aves; order Passeriformes; family Alaudidae; genus Alauda; species Alauda arvensis. Next base: position 93,117 of record CADDXX010000330.1, read on the forward strand.
GAGTATTTTGACTGTCCTCAGCYTCAAGACTACTATAATTTGTCAAACTGCTGAATTGCCTGAAACGGCATTTGCTCTAAGTGGTAATAACTTCCATAGCATTTTAATTTGTTAACTAATCCAAAAAGGTGGTAAGACGTCAGAATACTGAAAATATTGGAAAGACTTCACTTTAATTCCAGACAAATYTTTTCCAGGGCCATCACCCAGTAGAAACACTACAAAATACCTAAACTATCTAATACAAATACATTTTTCTCCCCACAGAGATCAAACACAACTCCAATGGGGTTGTTACAGCTGTATATAAAATAGAATGAGAATTAGAGATAAAATTTTTTCCCCTCAACAATTAAGTCAGYTAAATCTGCTTCATTTTGATAGCAGATGGTCATGGATTAGAACAGTCAAATGGTTTTGAGAAATTCTCTTCAAGGGAAGAACAGAACAGAAGAGTACTGCCTGTGCACATTCTAGTTTCACAGAGTTGCACACATAGGAAATAGGAATGAAAGCTTCAGTGACTTTCTTGATATGCAACAGTAGAAAACAAATTTATCTTAAGSCTGCAGAAGGCTCAAGCAATACTTCTACTTAAGTAAGATTACAAATTGAAATCTTAAGATGACAAATTTCCTTTTAAAAATGGAAAACACATTTGCTGTTTTCCTTTAATTCTGCATTACTTACATTGATTTCCCGTATGTACTGCAARGAATAAATCACTCCAAGCTTGCAAAGTGCTAGGAAGACTGGAACCTGAGCATCTGGGCTTGCTTCAGCTGCCATGTCATAGAATCGCTTTGCAAGATGAATATCCTAAAGTTAAGAAAATTCAAAGCTCAGTTTTGAAGAACTTGAAAATTTACCCATAGATTTCTTTTCCTGAGATATGTTCACCTTTGAATGTACAAGTAAATGGAAGCTATTTTAACTGATGCTAGAATTGAAGTTCACAATCAGGTTAGTAATAACATATTCAACCTATTCACTGTAAAGCAAGGCAAATATTTCAATATTTCTAACATCTCCAACACCACAGGAAACATAAAAGGCTAAGAATACCCAAGTTTCAGAGGAATATGCAGCATCATTTCCTCTCAGTTACACTACAGTATGCCTGCTGCATAGTGCAGCTTCTAATAATTTCTGCACATATACACGAATTAGATTTTACTACTTGTCCAAAATGCACATAACTGGCATTAGTGAGAGCAGCCTGGCAAAAGTACAAGCACAAACAGAAAGCAATTTAAGGAAGAGTTTAAATTAATGCTCTTTGGTGGCAATTGAAACAAGGTGGTGACTGTAAGAACTGAGGGCACATATTTTGAACAGTTTAACTTTCCTTGTTTGTTCAGTATGTTTTTGGCTCTGCTTCAGATACATACTGTGCAGTGTCAGGATATTTGGATACAAACTGGCTATGTTCAACCAATGATGTGAAGAACACGCCCATGTAAGACTGGCCTCTGAAAGTGTTCCAAATTGGACACTGAAAATAAGAGAAGTCTCCAGGACTTCATGCCACAACTTATCATTTGATAATTTCCTGATGGTAAAATACCATAAAGGTTTTCTGCTGATTGATATGGTGGAAATAACAGTATGAAAATCGACATATTAAATGAGTGAGATGAAGTAGCTCACATTTTAGCATTCTAATTTAACAGAACAACTCTTATACTCATTGAGGCTGGAAAGTCTACCTTCTGTATAACTATTTAAAAGAGCTTCCTTACCTCCTTTGCACYGTGCTAGTGTTGGTACAAAAGGAGATCCTAAATAATGGCTTATTTTCATTTTTAATTAGCAAGCACTTCATTCTGCTTATGCATACTTTACCCTTACTGACAGAAAAGTGCAAACTGCGGGGGTCTGAGCTATAACACACAAATAGTAGTGAAATAGCACACCAAATCTTAAGATGATACTGTAATAAAATTAACTCATTCTCAATTTTGAGCAGTTTATGGAAACAGTCTTCATTCTGACATGTAGCCTCAGGGATTGAYAGCATTAAATCTATGAAGAGGGTCTAAGTGTACATGTGTGAGATTTCTGAAAGGGTTTAATATTTGGCATTGACCTGGTGTGAGTTTGAAAACCTTCTTGGTACAGGAAGCGTAGCATAAAATTCTGTATGTAAGAAAAAGACTATTCAATAATTGAGGTGAGAATAAGGCAAAAGTTCTTTGGTGCAAAACAAACAAAAAAAAAATCCCCACATTAAGAAATACCCCATTTATCCTGAACAGCGACTTGAATTGAAGTTGTGCAGGACTCRTTATTTGAACATTCTCCCTAGCTCTGGAGTGTTTGCAATCTTAATGACATGCATCTAGGTGAGGAGAGATTTAACATACACATCCCTTTCTTCATAACACTAACCCTGCAATTTGGTTACATACTACAGTGCTACTACAGTTTATATGTCCCATCCAGAAGCCTCTAGTAGAAAAACACACTTCAGTGGTAGACATCCTACTACATCAGGAAATGTGACTTAAATTGTCAGTCATTTTCAGAGGTGCTCAGAATTCAGCAACTTCCATGCTGTGAAAGGAAAGCCAAATATTCTATTCCATGCAAAATTCAGTCATAGCCTTTTTTAGAATATCCTGGCCCAACACCTAGCCTTATCTAATCAGTCCCAAATGTCCATCTTCTCATCTTACAGTTGTGAAGTTTTAGAATACAGAAAGCAAAGACAATACATATTCAGAATTACTAAGACTTGTTTTATACATGCAGTTTCCTTGCTTAGACATTCTTAGTGCACCTTTCCTATATCTATATTAACTATCTCTATTTCTCTTGCAATTCAACATTTCATTCCATGATGGATCTGAAGGAGGGAAAGTATTATTCCTCTGCATAAGCAAGGCTACACACATTCATCATGAGCCTCAGTGCACTCATTTTGGCTCTCTGTGGGCAGCCATCTCTGCTTCAGGCTGGAGAATACTCGGTGTGAATTATGGCATTGGGAATCATTCTTCTCATAATGATGAACRTGATGCAAAAACCTTTTTAAACCTTCTATGATTTGATCTAAATTGTGTTGTATTCAAGACAGAAGCAAAGTAAAAAGGCCCATGCCTGAAAGAATTTTTTTTAAAGAAAAGTCTGCAGCTAAAGTTGAAGTTTATTTTCCAAAGTTAACTACTTTTGTAGTTACACAGGGAAAACCATCTTAAAGCAACATTTGAAAATAAACTTTAGAAAAAATGCAGTTTGTGTACTGTATTGTCACTTCTACATCTAGGTCATTAAGCATTTTTCAAATGTTGATTGCCTGATGCTGATAAAGTAACAATACTGACCTATTAATTGCCCTACATTGTTGTCGTATTTTGTCAAGAAGCAAAAATTGGTCTTTTAATAGACCAACAGAATAATTAAAAGGTGCATACATAGACAAAAAAAAAGTTGAAGATCATGGAAAATAGAGAAAATGAAGCCATTTCTTACAGTTTCAGGTCAAGCCATTATTAAATTAATATATTATGCTAAGGCAGGCTGCTCAAAATTAGTATACAACTGCCAATTCCACTATTTTGAAACATACAGGAATATGTTGCTCTGGATTCCATAAGAATTAACTCATGGACAGCAACACACCACAGGCTTCCTAGGAGAACCAGATATACTGTCTTCTTCAGATGATGTAGCTTGCCTAACTTGAAAAACCACAGCTGATTTGGTCGTGGTTACACTTTGTWACCTTGTTTCCAAAATATGATACAGGAAACAATTTAACCAGTGTTTCAGAGAACCAGAATAATCCTGTACTAAAATACCAGGAGCCAGGAGTTGATTTGAAGTGTAGTGAAATGATTGCAAAGTCTTGAAAGCATTACTGAAGCATATGGCACTCTTTTTGCCAATATCCACCGTTTTGGGCAAATGTTTCCCTCCTGTCTATGCATCATTACTTCACTTAGTTAAGTGAATTTCAGTCAATATACTTCTCCATTGCCTATAGGTGAATGTATCAGGAGACACGCTAATTGCAATGAAGTGATTATATAGTACCCAAAGCCCAGCAGTAATTATGGACTTAATTGAGTATTAGCAAATGTACTCCAACAAAGCAGACTCAGTCTACAGCTTACTCACCTGCTTGATGCCCAATCCCTTCTCATGCATGTAGCCCAGGTTAAACATTGCTTGAGCACTGTGCTGCTGTTCTGATGCCAGTCGATAGTGAATAAATGCAGTTTCATAATCAACATCAGTCCCAAACCCATAAAAATGGTAATCTCCAAGTTTAATTCTTGCAACTGTATATCCTATAAATAGAGACAACAAAACAAGGATAAAATAACTAAGCAAAGAAAGCCTTTTGGCTTCCTATGAAGATGCAGTAGGAGTATTAGCATTACTTTTCAGTTTGTTTATCTTTCACCACCCCCTGACATAAACAGCTTTCAGTTTTAAAATTTAGTTAAGCTAACCAAAACACAACCAATTTCTACTTGCAGGTAAGACCTTTTCCTAGTAATCTTACCAACACTTTATTGCTATGAAGTGGTATCAGCTAAAAACCCGTAACATGTTAATAATCAGTCACTTATGACAAGAACTTTTCATTTGCTATATGGCCTTTAAAAGATTCAACTTCCTTTCAAAAGAAGTGACCCTGGAAACTTGAGAAATAGTGTCTCATCATCCATGTCATCATCTCCATTTCTTAATTTTCAACTAAAAGCCTTGAAAGTCTGAATTTGCATGGTACTCTTGCTCTACAGTCAAAAACTAGTAGACATATTAGTGCAGATGCATCCATTTGTAAGTAAGATACCTCAAGATATTTCATCATTAAGTTGACTTTTTGCATATTTTAGGGTAGGATCACAAGCACCAGAGTTTTTGTTGTTTGGACATCAAGGCTGCATTCTTTTTTACTGGACCCTGCTTACTTTGAATAGGAAACTGTATTTTTTATAAATGATGAGCAGTAACAAATTACTTTTATGGATTTTGGATCTATTTTTCCAAGCAGATATGTTTTTAGAAGAATCAGTGTAAACATTACTAATTTGTTTAGCACGCTCTATAATTCTATATGGAACTGCAAAATAAACACYCAGTGCATTTGCACTTTAGTCCTTTCAGTCTTCAGAATCCCAGAAAGGCTCAGATGTGCAAGGATATTTTAATGACACCATAGCTAACAGGAGAACAGAGAACGCCAGCTACCCTACCTGGGATACAACTTCTGTTGAACAGGAGGAGGTAAACTTTCCGTCTTTACATGTTTCATAGCAGAACACATGCAATTGCACATTAATGGCTCTACAAAATGTTAAGGAAAAGTTCCTGTCCGACTATTTGGGAGGCACTCTGGCCATCACACTCCCACCAGTACAGACTGTTACTGCAGGGACTGAACCTCCTTCCCCTGTAGCAGTGTGGGGCTKTAAGGGCTGATGGGCACTTGACTCCCTACTTGTGCCACTCTCATACAGTCAGACAAGCTTTCCTCACTGGTTTGACCCTGGCTTTCCAAAGCAGAGTCTCAGATGCCTCAATTTCAAACAAKTTAATAATGGCACAGTAAAACAAAGCACARCTTGAGCTTGTATTTCTGGGGAGGAATCCCTGGGCTTTTATACCMTCACAGTCTGTTCATACTTTAGTCTGAGGTCCTTGGCTGCTATTGTGTCYCTCACCTGGCTGGGCCATGGGTCCCCATGCYCTTTGTTATGCAAAGGGTCAGCAGTTCATGGCCCCTTGCCTCGGGCTCCTCCCACCCACAGCTCAGCCTGCAGCTCACACTGCAGCTGCAAACCTACACTGAATATATTCCTCAATATAAAAATAAACTGACTGRAATTGTGAGGTACAGACATACCTTGAGAAGCTGCTCTATTCCAGTGAAGCAAAGCTCGAGGATAGGTTTCATTTTCTCCTACTATGCTAGCTTCTTCTAAAGAAGAAAATAATCCAATTAAGTAGAACCATGGTATATGCACACACGACCATAAAAAAAMCCCTGCTTATCTTCAGTCTGCTGAAGTAAGTTAAACACTTGAAGTAATCCGTGTTATAAAACAAACAGGAGTCAACCCATCTGAAACTTATATATCCTGTTACAGTTTGGCCATCTGAAACCCAGGACTAGTCAGGTAAAACAAAGGTTTAAACTCCTTAAACCAGTCAGGGACTACAGTYTCTCTTTTACACAGCAGTGCTTCAGCTACTTCAGAAGTTGTTCATGTCACAGTCTGAAGGTTCATGAACCATCAGAGTTCAGACAACTCAAAGGATTTGTAAGTTGAAGTTCTRGTGTAATTATGTATTCATCTGACACATAGATTTTCTGTATAAAACATAAAAGGTAATTTTAAATCAATTTCTAGTTGAGATGCAGATACATCTGAGTAAAGACAATCAGAGTTTTAACTCAAGAAAAAATGCTGTTTCTTTGCAAGCATGCACTTCCAGCCAAGAGTGTCATCACTGTACCTTATCTAAGGATGATTTTCACTTCGACACCTTTGAAAAACATTAACTGGAAATGAAGATGTCAGATTAGCCCATCAGCCACCAATAGGTGCTTTCAATACTAACATAAAAAGCTGGCAATGAGACCCAGATTTGGTATAGAGACAGTTTAAAATACTGGGTTTTGCAGTTTCTAGAAAGATTTGCCATTGTACTTCCATTGTGRCACAGTGACTTCAAACTCTAATAAATCCAAGTTCTAGCCATCTTGTTCTGTAAGACACATGGGACAAGCTTTTTTTTTTTCAAATCTAAGACTGCCTAGCTCCTCATCCCTGCTTCAAGAGTAGCATCAGGAAAGTCACACAAAGAAGAAGGTGCYGAGAAAATGCATTACAAGAGAAAGAGCAAAGGACACAGACTTCCATGCATAGTACAAGTCAAAGGCAAACCTAATGCAATTCCTACTTTTACAATTGTGCTTAGAAAATCCAGGGAAGAGAAATTTTTGCACTGTGTAAGTTTCTAAAGACTCTCTGCCTATGCCACTTTAAAATCCCTAAATCAAAAATGAAATGTATTTTAACTTTTAGTCTATGAAGTYATCCTTAGAAGTAAAAATGAAAACTGATTACTTTCCAGTGTGAARAGCAGAAAAGAGGACAAGAGCTTCAGAAAAGTTCTAACATRCCACCTCCAGAAAAACCCTTTTMAGTACATATTYAGATTCTTACTCTGATCAAGTATGAAAGCAGCATTGCTTTGTGCGACTTCATAGCCTTGTTCTGCCAGAAGAAGATACTGAACCACAGCAGAATTGGAATCACCATCTTTATAGCTGTTGTAGGCAGTCATGAGTCTTTCAGACCAACGCCCCCGYTCACACACATTCTTAAACAACTGCAGAGGAAAAAGGAAGGGGGAGGACACTGGTTGTCAGAACTTAAAAAAATTAGGTTTTGCAAGAAGCAACACTTGAACATTCTGATGCCTGTTCAAAATATTTATATTTCACATGAAAAACATGACAAGCAAACTCCACTSTTTAAGACAGGCTTACTTTAAGATACAAGTTGCTAAGCAGATAGATGTTTAGTAACCTTTAAGATTCTTAGTAAGCAAGCTCAGTTACATGTAAGATTCAGATGCTTACTCAGAATTATTTAGTATCTTACTATTGTTACACTTTTTGAGGTATAAAATAAGAACYTGATACTTATAACTTACTGTCGCTTGCTTTGTATTATATTCTTTTGATTTTCTTCGAAGTTAATAAAGGAAAGACAAACCTGACATAACATAAAAGCCAAAGATACTTCTCATGAAATACAGACAAGTTTGCTAATATATCACTTTTCCTTTTGACAGCCTGGACTTGGCAGTCACTGCTGGACATGTCCTATACAGGCTGACATGGTAACAGCTAATCTCTTCCAAGTCAGTATTACTGATCTTTACAAATGGGTSACCTTACCTCAACAGCAGTGTGACAGGACCTCATCACTCCAGTGCCAGTGGCATGCATCTGAGCCAGATTATAAAAAGCAAGGATGTGGCCACCCTGGGAGGCCAGGTTAAAATATTTCAAAGCTTGTTTATAGTCTTTCTTGACTCCAATGCCATCTAAAAGAAAGATTAAATAATTGTTATTCATTCCTCTTCAAAAGYAGAGTTGTATGAAATACAGTACTTACTCTTTAAAATTACTCTAGAAAAGCATTGTGAAAATGTTGGGAAAACCCAGAAAGAAATACAAGTTCAATGTAGTAAGCCCATTCCACATGCAGTGTGTGCACACTTCTAATGCCACCTAGTGAACAGTGACTGAAAGGGCAGGTGCTCAGACCTGCAAATGGTTTTGATGCCACTTACTGTAATACATGGAACCGAGTTGAAGCTGTCCATCAACCCATCCCTGTTCTGCAGCCTTCTGGAAATACTTCAGTGCTAGCTCATAGTTCTGCAGGAAGATTTGGTCCAGTCATTAGAGCCTTGCAGTACACCAAAGTTTGAGAGAAAACATGCATGTGCATATAAGTGAAAGGACGGATCTGTTTTACAGAATCTTTACAGAAAAATCACAGCAAGATTTTCCAGTGGAAATATTCCCCTGTTCAAACTCTTTTTGTTAAAGCAAAAAATGAAACAGACTACAATGATATTCAGCCTGTTGTAACTCTGCAGCTATCTCAAAGCTGGCATCCACACACCATTGCTATGAACAGTTATGCTTAACAGAATGCTCTGTTTCTAGAACACTTATTTCCTCAACTTTGGGCTAATTCAACTTTTGAGCATCTGTCTGCATAGCTAAATATAAAACGTTTGACAAGAAACCTTCCTGTGGGAAAAGCAATAAAGCAAATGAACTAATTAAAAGTTTCAAAGTGTTCCTCTACTCCCACAAGGGASACAAAATTGGGACAGTTAGGATTTGTTTTATTTCACAAGAAAATGATAGACAAGCTCAAATCTCCTGCTAAAATGCACACTTCTATGCATTTCTAATAGCTTAAGCAACATTTTCAAACTTTTGAGAGGAAGATCAGGATGTTTCTTCCACAACTGCTAATTCCATAGTGCATTCTTTTTACATTACAGATTTCYTCAAKGAATTTTCAGTGTAACAGAAATCTYAACAATTAAGCCTTCTACAGTAYTTCCCTCTGGARAAATAAATCTGTTGRCAACAAAAAGTCACACAATGATTAGAAAGATGACYGTCAAAAGCTTACCACTGGAACACCTCTTCCATAGAGGTAAGCCATTCCTAATCCACTCTGTCCAACTGGATTACCCTGAAATCACAGAAAAACACTTCTGCAAAGAAAGGCAAAAACTACACCTACATCTTTCAAATCTGTATGTCTTCAACATCATTAAATCATATAGTATTCAAGAGATTATTTTTTGTTCTTAGTAATAGTYATTTAGAGAGGAAACAGCATTTACRGTAATTTTTATTCAGTAACTACAGAGCTGATGAGCAGGGAAAACACTTTCAATATTAGCTAGGAAAGTGTACTGTGTACTTTTACACTGTCATAAAAGATGTAGAACCCATTATCCTAGAAAGATGGGGCATTAATAGCTTACTTAYCTTTAGTTTTTCCAACTTCAAAACATTTTGTGTGCTACAGAAGCTCCCAAAACAAACTCCAGGAACTCTAAGAACCTRTGTTAAGGGTCGAATGGTGGCTGCCCTGTGGGCTACATTACTAATCACTGCCTCTACAAAACCAGGAACTGTGGCACTCCTTCAGTGCCAGGATAGGCATTGGGACACATCAGAAAGCTTCAGTGAACGCAGGGAATGAGCACATTGAGAGATCCTCACTTTAGCACAGAGATGTGGAACAGCATTCTGATTGTGGAATATAAGAACCATGAAGGCAGTTATCTTATAATAGTCCCTTCAGAACTTAATATACTGTGTGTCACATGCTAAACACCCTTCCTGAAGGACTACTCATGCTTTAACTGTACAAACACTACCATAAGGCATAGGTCATAGACAGATATGAGGGATTAACATGATGAAAAAACACCATCCCAAAAAGCAAACAGTCCAATGAGATGAGAGGTATAAAACTATTATATAATCACAAAACAGAAGCACTGTAAATTCCTGTGACAAGACAACTTCAAATTAACAAACACTAGCACTTCACTGAATTGCAGACTATTTAGGTGGACAGTATATWGAGCAAATAGAGTTAGACTCCTTATGCTGAACACAGCTTCATGAAGCATCATGGCCAGAGCCATGATTTGACATTTTAGGCAAGCAAGAGTATGGGCTAATTAATCTGGGACAGAATTAGGGAGTAGGTGTGTGCACATGGAAGAGCACAGGAAGCATTTGCAGCATTTCAGTGCTAATCAACTTCTTAGTGCACATGCTGTAGTTCTACTTTACAGATAATCATACCATATCAGCAGCTTTCTTGAAATACTGAAGGGCTGTTTCATTGCTCTGAGGTACAACATCACTTCCTTCTGAGTACATCTGAAAGAGAAAGCCATTATTGAAAAACAGCCAAAGTAGCCAGTTTAGCATGGAGACCACGAAGCATCTTTAAATTCTGAGAGGGAATCTATTGTACTTAGATTATTCTGACAGTTGCATTACTGAATAATCATTAAAACTTGTCCAGAAGCAGAAAATACATCTATCTGCTGCAAAATTTAGGAGGTTTAACTTTCTAATGGAAAATGAACTGCCTATAAAATTAAAAAGTTTTCACAACAATACCCTTCATTTTTAATTTCTACAAATGTGCAGTGAAAAACATGCAATCAGGTAAAAAWCTGAGACCAGTGGAAGTCAAAGTGYATTGGCAGTCAAAACRCTTTGYGAAAACAAAGCAAAWATTGCTTACTAAACACAGATCACTTCAACAATAATTAGCAACAAAAGACTCAACCAATAGAGAAAGCAGGAACTGCTATTTCTTCTSTCAGTGCCTTGAACAGCACATTATGTTATTTTTTTAGGCTTGAAGGACATTAATTTTGAATCCTCTACTACAATGACAGCCTGAAAAAGAGGAGCTAGAGCTGGTGCTTATTGTAACCCATCCTTAGAAGGCACTCAAATGGAGTATAAGGGTTTAGCTCCTCATAGGCTTTACATAGTCAGCGTCCCAGATCTCAGATAAGTGACCTAAATACCTTTCTAAGCAGGAGTGCATCATCATTACTGCCAGCAGCCTGCCAATCATGTTTCAAATGAAAAAATCATACAACAGATTGGGTTAAAGCTCTAGATCCAACTACCATGCCATGGGCAGGGATGCAAGCCACYACACCAGGTTGCTCAGGGCYCAAGCCAGCCTGGCCTTGAACACTTCCAGGGATGGGACACSCACAACTTCTCTGGGCAAYGTGTTMCACTGCCTCACCACCCTCTGAATAAAGAACTTTGGCATAACATTTTACCTAAATCTCTCCTCATTTAGTTTAAAACTATTCTCCCTTGTYCTATCACTATCTGTTGTGCAAAATGTTGTTCTCCCTCTTTTTTGTAAGACCCCTTTAGGTATTGGAAGGCTGCAATGAATGAGGTCTCCCTGGAGCCTTCTCTTCTTCAGGCTGAAGAAACCCAGCTGCCCCAGCCTGTCTGCGTTGGAAAAGTGCTCCATCCCTCTGGTCATCTTGATGGCCCTCCTCTGTATTAACTCCAACAGGTCCATGTCTTTCCAGTGCTGAGGACTGCACACCTAGACACAGTACTCCAGGTGGGGGTCTCATGAGGGCAGAGTAGAGGGGAAGAATCACCTCCCTCAAACTGTTGGCCTCCTCTTTAGATGCAGGCCAGGATGCTGTTTGCCTTTTGGGCTGCAAGTGCACACTGCTGGGTCCTGTCCAGCTTGTCACCCATGAGATCCCCCAAGTCCTTTGCAAGGTTCTCAATGAGTTCATCTCCCARTCTGCACTCATATTKGTACAGGTGCAGCCCCCCCMCATTTGCATTTGTTGAACTGCATGAGGTTCTCAGGGTCCACATCTCAGTTTTGTCCAGGTYCCTTTAGATGGCATCCCATATCCTTCTGTTGTATCACTGCACTGCTCAGCTTGGTGCCATCTGCAAACTTGCTGAGGTTGTGCTCCATCTCACTGAGCCACCAGTACAGACACTAGAGAGCACCAGTCCCAAGAGAGAGCGCTGAGGGACTCCACCCAGACATAAAGCCAATAATCACAGCCCTCTTGCTATATCCATCCAGCCAATTCCTTATYCCCCATTTAYTCCACCCTTCAAATCCATGTCTCTCCAATCTGAAGACAAGGACGTTGTGTGGGACCATGCTGAAGGTCTTACAGAAGTCTAGATAGCTGKCATCAGACATTCTTCCCTTGTAGACCATTGATTTCATCCATCATAGAAGGCAACCAGATTGGTCAGGTAAGATTTGCCCCTAGACAAAAAGGCCTTAAATCTGAGGTAACTGAAACAAAGGCCTATCCTGCAGGTAGATTTAGGCTCCAGTGCAAAGTAAGTACAGGCCTATTGGACTCAGATGCCTCAATACTCTACACAGAATGAAACTGGAAGAATTTCCTTYCCATTTCCTTTCCCAACTTAGAATTTCCTGCCGGGCAAAGTTTTGAGAAGCCTAGCTTTTCCCTGTACACTGTGTGGAAAAGCATAGTTGCCTATTTAGAGTTTTGAATTCCATCACAGAAAAAGGACATTTAGATACTTAATAATTTGATTTTAAAAAACCCTCTCTAATTCAAGCACTATTGAAAAAAAACCCCAATAGTTCCTAAAGTAAAAAAAAAAACTTAGACAAGACATAACAGACTACAACATAAAATTTTGCAGAAAAATTCAAAACAGGAGCTAAATGGCAATACTTAGATTCCAGAGCYCAAGTTTTAGATTGCCTGATATCAGAAAGTAGGAATCATTTGCTGTTTTTCATTGCAAGGCAGTTTTCTTACTCTGAAGAGTGTTTATATCTTACCTTTCCCAGAAAAGCCATAGCATGGGAATTRCCAGCATTAGCTGCTTGATTGAAGTATTCAAATGCTCGCTGTAGAGAACAAGTGTTTTAACCACCATCACTATGATTTGAGTAACTTTTTTTGCAAATGGAGTAGATTTATTTGCCAAGTTATCAGGTTCGGGGAATACAAGTTACCAATCCCACCTAATTTAATATGCGTGACAGGGTTCTTCACTTACATATTTGCAATATTAAGTAGCAATCCCTCTAACCAGTGTATTCCAAAAACCAGAAGGGGAAAAACCAACAAAYCACAACTGTTACTAGACACTAGCTACAGAGGTAAATCTTGCTTTCTTAGGATACCATCAAACACTGTTTCGAATGGGCGAGATCTGCCAATTCCTATTCTACTTTTACACAGAATTTGGTTACACTCCTTCTGACCACTCACTRTCATCTCTCAACCCTCCTGAAGCAGTCATTTTGAGGTATTTTAAATATGATGACCAGTAAATAATTTCTGTTAAACAATTATTTTATTGGATGAAATAATCCTCAGGACTGCACATCCTTACCTCTCAATTTTTTCAATACATATTTCAAGATGAGTTTAGCTATTTTAACTTCCATAAGCAAGGTAGCCAGCTTGGCTTACATCAACAGAAGTTCTATCTTCTATGCATACTTGATATCTTTAGTATTTTGAGTTGCAGAAGAAAAATATTCTTGCAAGCCACAAACTACACTATCACCACTAATGCATGTCCAGTGCATCATGAAGATTATAACCACATTTACAAAAGCTCAGCCAGCTTCAGTACTACTTGATAAAGTAATGTTTATTTTTGACAGTCTCATTTCTAAGATGGTTAGTCTTAAACTAATTAMATAAAAAAATCAGTTCCATCTTTTAGTCACATAAAGATTATGTTTTATTGAACAAGGCTATTGAAATTGTTACATACCATCCACTGGTACTTATACACGTTTGCATCACTGTTTTCTCAGTTATACTTTCTCCCCCTCTGCCTAGTGTAATAGACATAAGAGATACAGAGAAAAAGTACCTGATGATTTTGCTCTACTCCTCTTCCCCCATGTAAGTGCAACTGTCCAAGGCCAACCTAAAAAGAAATTTTACATTGCAAGTAAGTCACTTTTCCCTTGGGATTTCCTTTTTCTAGCAATACAGAAAYGGGTGAGCTAATTACATGCACAAAGATAGACAATACCAGAGTCAAAGATGCCACAAAGTTTGAAGGCATAGATTTGCTTCAATAATTGCAGTATTGTCCTACATTTTCACACTAGCCTAAATGGAAATTATTCCTACATAGAAGTAACATACTGTCCTAGATGTAAAGTAACAACTGTTCATTTGAATCCTGCCTACTTAAGTCATACATGACCAAGTTGGCTTGGGACAATTTGCCTCTATTAGCATCTTCCCCTCCTGCACTGTGTGTGGAAGAGGTCCAGCCTGCAGCATGCAGAAGTCACTCAAGAGCAGGAGAAGTGAGAAACTGAAATCCCTTGTCAAGGCCATTTTTTAATCTGTTCTTCCTCCACAACAACCAAAGCTATCCTTGAAATAGTCTGTCTGGTTTCTAGCGAAAACCAAGTTTCATTCCTAAGATACTAAACTTGGAACATTTTGGACTTATTTTCAAAAAAAAAAAAATTGCATTTTTTGGTCCAAGTTCTACCTTAAACACACCAAAATATATGTCTCTTCACATAAAAACTAATGGGGAAATGCCAGACAGATTGATTCTGGATGAAGAGAACACTAAAGCTCCAATGTCCTTCCATATTTCATAAAGCTGTTCTGTACTTCTTGAAAATGTCTGAATGCCATCAGATGAACTGAATTTTACCTGTGCTTGTACATCTCCCTTCTCTGCTAAAAACTGGTAATACTGGATCAAGTCTTCTTCTAGCATCCCACTTGCCATTCCCGGATTTTCCACTTCATCTGCTAAGCGAATTCGCTGAACCACTGTGCCACCAGTCAAGGAAATGTCACTAGCAACTGGAAAACAGATGAGAAATTTTCAGATAGGTTTTTTCAAGGCAGAAGTTACACCRTAACTTAGTAAAACCAGATGTCTACAGAGCTTCAAGCTGTAACTCAAGACAGAAATTATTACTTTGATACCCTTTAAGGCATTTCAATAGAGATAACAACAGCATATCCTAATGCAGAGCCAAATGGATAACTTGATTAATAGCAGGAATTCTCTATTTATCCTATTAGTGTTGGGAGTACTTTAGTACCTTCTAGTTGAATGATACAGAAGTACACAAAGTCAAGAAAGTTACCCCAGTAAAAAGCTTTTACCATGGTTAGCTACAAGCCGGTAGTGGGTGAGAGCAGATTCACAGCTCTGAAGGACTCCTATTCCAGCCCAGTACCGGTAACCCTGGAAAGGAAACAATGTAAATATSGCACCGTCAGTTACTTGGGAACACACTGCTTGCCATGTTACAAACTTTCTTCACATCACTTGATCAAGATTTGACAAGACAATGGGTTGGAAAAGGCCACGAGTCCATGGTGGCTACATAGAAAATTAATGACTGACACTATGAAACGTTAAACGCGGCCAGTAGAGTTTGGATATTACTCAAGAAAAAGCAAATAAGCAGAATGATGCTTAAATGKGAAAATGTAAAGCCTTTTATTTACATATCTCACTTTGTCTTAAATCTCATAATACTGATTAAAGCAGCATTTTCTGTAAAGACCTTTCATGGTTCTCATTAGATTACAGAAATTTTAAGTCTGACAATTCTGATTTAAATCAAGAGATATAAACATGGTCCATCTTAATTCATAGCAGCACATAGCTTAAAATAAGCAGGCTCATCCTTGAATTAAAAATGAATACTGGGGAAGATACTACTGCCCACCCAATGCATGCAAAGTGATCTAGTATTTGGACAGGGTATTCATATGAAAGGAAATCTTAACASTGAAAATGTAGGAGTAAAAAAACACTCTTGCATGTGTAAAGTTATTCACCATCTTACTTACCAAGATCATATGAGCGATCAGATTTCCTCCTAAAGCTCCAAAAGTGTAATACACCAGGGCCTTAAAACAAAACCATTGGTTATTTAACATCGGCCCACAAGAGAAAACACAAGACCACACAATGAAAATTTCTGAATTACCTTAGCTTGACTAGAATTGACTCCTAGGCCAGATGCATATAGAAATCCAAGAGCCTAGAAATAAAATAAAGTTTGTCAGCACACCTTTTAAAAACCAAGGACCAGTTTTTCCTACAATACACAGACATAAAGATTCAAAGCTGCCAGGACTACACCAAGCTCTTCCTTCAGTTTGGTGCTGCCTATGTCTATGCTCTTCCCTGCCATAAACAGCACCCTGAACCTTCCCTGGTCCTGAACAGTGAAAGTATCTCAGTTTGAAGACCCTCAAGTGAAACTGAGCAGTATCTATCAGGTTATTCACCTACCCAGTGTGCCTCAGACACCAGTGTAAACATCTGTGAACCRCAGCCTTGCCTAGAATACTCATACTGTTTGATTCACAGACCCTATGAATTTACAGTTTTGCATCTGTTCTGTCACTGGTTACTTGCAACTGTGACTATAAATATAAACAATTAGAATGCACTGAGCTATTTGGCTGAGGTTCTTTCAGAAGTTATTTTTGCTCTTAAGATTTACATAGTTATTGCTCTACCTATCACACCTGTTACAGCTGGCAGCTCAGAACAGAAACCAGTAGCACAGAAGATTGTGAAATACAGACATTTTTGCATATTCACTGTGTTCTAACACTATTCTAGGCAATCTGAAAGCACACACAAAAATTCTCATGCAGACAGTACTGAATTTTAGCTCAATAAAAGTCAAGGTCATCACTGAGAGATAAGGCTCTAGAGAAAACATGTTCCTGCTTTCTATGGTAAATCAGTACTCCAYCATTAAACAGGGAACAGCTGGAGATTTGGTAGCCAAAGAGAACAAAGTTAATAGCTCCTCAAGAAGCTGACACTTCCAAAACAAGCAAGAACAATAGGTATATGCAGATASTGAGGCATTAAAATCATCATATTTTATGACATTTCGTAATAGTAAGTATGAATAATTCTGTGTTCAAATGCACAGAGACAAAGCAAGACTCAATCTACTAAATACATGTCAAGTTTCCTAGGAGTTTTTATTTCCTCGATTATAAATTAGTGTCATCTCAGATAAAACTGCAAATGAAAAGCCACAACACTGCCAAAAAGCACATAAAAAGTACACAGTTTCAGAAGGTTGTTGGCTGGAGTCACCCCTGTTTTTTTGACTTATACATCCAGTGTTGTCAATCATAAAAAAAAATTCAATTAGAACACTAACACCATCCCATATTACTAGYAGTTAAACGTTTTTTAAAACTAAAATAGAAGATACATTTGTGTTTACTCTGAGGGTGTACGTGCCATCTATAAAAGCAGCCTAGAGGAAGTAGAATCTATAAATATAAATAACTTAYAAACCTATAGAAGCATCTGTAGAATCTAAGGATATACATACCATTTGTCCTTTAGGAGAACCTTCCTCTGTTAGTTTTTCAAATAGTTCTTTTGATGACTGGATGTTCTGCTTCAGGTAATCCCCAAACAACAAAGCATAAGACACTTTCTCCATGGCCTTGGTATGATTCATGTCAGCTGCTTTCAGAAGATACTGATATGCTCTTAAGAGAAAASAATTTCTTTGTCAACTTGAAGAAAAGCAGCAAAATCCATTCATAAAGCATGAAGAGGWGGGGTTTTGTTTTTCTAATTTAGCCTTTATTTTCTAAAAATGCAACAGCCTACAGTCATTTGCTCCAGCTACAAATCATCAACATAAGCAACAACTCAAAATTTAATTAATGGACAAGCTGATTTTTAATGTTTGCTCTGCTCCATAAGCAAAGCAGYATGCATTTCCTCTCCTCTAAGATATACAAGGAATTTAAGGTCAAATGTTTTGATGACACCCACTCTTCAGAAATGAATCTTACACAATTTTTATTGCATTCAAAGGACTGCAGGCATAAATTTGCTTTCCTAAATACCCTGTCTTTCCTATCTTTCTTCTATGATTGCACAGTTTGATGCTGAGTCCAATAAAGCTCAAAATCTCAGGGCAGCTCATTCAAGTTCWTTTTGAGTTAAGCTAAAGTGACCAGTCATATCATCCTTCTCCTGTGGGGGTGGATGAAGTATACTTACACCTTCTTCTGAGCCTTTTTACTGCTTTCATTAAGRATTTTCATTCCAATCTGATAAACATCCTCAGCTTCTTGCATCTGCCTTCTCTTATTAGACTGCTCTTCAGCTAAAAAAAAAAAAAAATCAAAGTGTACATAAAGAGTGTACATAAAGAGCTCCAATCACACACTCAAGACTGTCCTCTCAAAATTCCTATTGGTTCTAAAGGGTAAGAACAGCCASAAGCATGTTTTTGAAAACCAATAAATAAGGTGATTACAAAAAGCTGTCTAATGGATGTGTTTGATATATTAATAGATGATTTCCTCTTGTGTGCTGTCTCTCATGTACAAGTTTGCTGACAAAATGTTCTTTTCATTCATTGCTCAAAAGGAAGCTGTGACGGTTCCTCCTGCAGAGGGATGTTTCCTAGAGAAGGGTTGYCTCTGTGCAACAAATCAGTAAGTATAATGGGCAACACTGTCCAAACAGTTTTAGAGATGCCTTCACTGCAAGATTTCAAAATCAGGTCTGGGAACTGGCATTTTTTAAAACTTCTTCAATCATGAAAACTCTGCATTGATAACTACTTATTTATTGTGGTAAGAAGTAGCCAGGGATTTCTACATCCTGAAATAAAGACTGTTAAGAGGACTGAAAACACTAGTCTAAAAAAAGCATTCCATGAACAAGAACAAGACAAAAGGTTGCTTACATTCACAGAAGCCCCACTTTTGATCTTTCTTGTAATCATAGGTTGTTGCACACCAAAGCCTGCCATCTTCCCTCCCGTCAGCAGTGCACTCCGCATACTCCTTCTCCATAAACAAAAACGGAAAGTGGCAGGGTTCCCCATCTGCAGTGCCTCCAATAGCTGTCAACGCTGAAAATACACATCCAGCAATTAGACTGCTCTCCTTTATTCTCACATTAAAATCATATATTATATAGAGAAAAGTGCTCCTATGTTGGTTTTAATTTCTATGAACTACAATTAATCAAGTTTTCAGTCAAATTTCTAAGTTACAGAAGCTTAAAAAGCAGTTTTTCTAAATAGCACTTGAAAAATTCTCAGTTTTAATTATGAATTGAAGCAGAAAGTATGTGGTTTCTTATGTTCTTAGCTCTTTTCATTGGAGAAGGCAAATCTCAGTTACATTTTTACTGCCTACCAAAATAGTCTTTCCTTGCACTTTCTCTTCTCTGGAAAAAMCCTTGTAATGCACACTTGAAGTGCATTCCAGAGCACATTCTTTTTAGCCCCAGGGCTGGACACAACAGAACACCACACATCACAAAATGCTATACTGAAAGTACTGGAGCAGGCAGTACAGTGGAAAATACAACTGTATGGAAAGACTGAAGTGAAATCACTAYGATGTAGATGAAAGGATTCTCATCACTCTCCATTTGGTAATTTTCTACTCTTGAAAATACTTAATTAAAATCATTATTTCACTTTGCCAATATATTTAGTTGCATTCAAAAKGGCTTTGAACAGCACAATTTATCACTTTTCATGCACTAAAACTTCAAACGTTACTGACTCCAGTATCACAATACTTTAAAATAGAATCCATCTTCTATGAAAACTAAGAATTCTCTATGTTTTGAAGATGGAATTATTTCAATTAGACTTTTAAAAAAGTTTTCCTCTTTCACTAAGCTAAATCCAGCAGTTGGGTTCAGCTTTCATTTGAAAACATTTGCAAAATCATGCAATTGACAATTTCAATTATAGAGTTTTTTCRAGTTAATGTAATAGTTTTTGTAGTTACAGAGAAAATTAATTTTTTTTTGAGGGTCTATAATTGAAAGGCCTAAAGACTATACTAATGWAAATATTTCATGTGGATTTTTTGAAGCAAAAGAAAGTCTTCAGGTATAGCTGGACCTGTTCAAACTGCTCTTTATAATTGGATGCTTTGACAYAGGTTCCACCACATCACTCCAACTWAATTATATCACAAGAAAAAAMCTGTAATTTTCACCAACTGCACTAAAAAATAACGTGGGAGGATGCAATTAGCCTGGAATAATTTCAGACATTTGTTAACTACAAAGTGATATAAAAACTCCTGCTAAAACTCCTGCTAAGGGTTCATGTAACTACAACTTATGGGACCTYTTATCACTGTCATTTGAAAAGTTCYAAGTCCAGGATATCAGCACTACTTGAGAATTCATGGTTTTACTTGTATTCTTTTGTATCTTGTCTCCTGTGTAGACAGCAGTTTTACACAGTCTCTGCACCAGATGCAGCTGCATACTCAAGTTACAAAATTACTCTGCCCCTATGCTCGCCTTTGCATTTTTGTACTTCTAAATTCAACCATAATGCTGTGCTTGCTCCCAGATAATAACTGATTATTTAACCCAGATATTTAACAAATTAYTTGCTCCCAGATAACAACTAATTAACTAAATAAAGACTAATCCCAAGAGCAACACAGCAATGCAATCACAGGTCAAAATGCTCACAGTAATTTAAATACTTGGACATTGATAAATACTGAGGCAAATAATTTATGCAGAGGATAAATTAGTTTTTGCCAAACCAAATACTCCAGAAGCAATTTCCCTCTTTACTAGCTCTGAATAAAATAATAGTATTTCATTATATTTTGTCCTAATTTACTTATGTCTCGTTTCATACTTTATGCTGCAGGAAACCCAAATACAGATTACTTGTAAGTATTGGCAAGATTACTGCAGGATCCTTCCAAGTAGGAAAAGAAATGCAACAGGAATTGCAGCTCTGTATAAACTTGTGAGCAATTTTCAGCAAAAACTGTTAGCACAGAACTTTAGTATTATAAAACCCTAGAACATAAATTCCAATAAATAAAAAACATATTTCCTTTACACACAATCTCCTACTCATCAGAAGAGAGCAGGACAACTTTCTCAGAAAGTTAAAAATTTTACTAGCACTAATTCTAAATTACTAACTTTTTGTTCCATATCCTACAAAATACATATGGAAATTTGCAGAATATACTTCTGTTCCACAGAGTAGCTAAACTGTTTTTAGAAGAGCTTTGATGTCCCTTAATGCTGCCCTGTCACCAGTAACTCATCTGGAGGTGTAACACCTGAACCTCAGATAGATGCTCACTTCAAGCCTTTGTAAAGTTGTCCTTTAGCATTCTTTCCTCTTGACAGAAAACATTTCTTTGCTTTTACAATTGCTTTTTAAATTGAAAAAACCCTTCATTCACATTGCTTATTTAATTCATAAGATGTTCCAAGAACYGTACAAAACTTAAACTTATGGTTTTTGAAAGTAACTTGGCAGTATGTTGTTAGGTATAGTTAAAAACCTTAGTTCCTGAGGAGCCAGTCAGATGGATATATTTCTGTATGAGATTAAAAGTATCTTAAAGTTTACTTTTGAAATAGACTGCACTCAATATGGTGCTTAGCTCACTGCTTTGTGGCAGAAAGATATTTAGTGGATTTTATATACTTTTTTCCTGTACAACACATCATCAAAAGCATCAASTAAGCCTATTACTGAGTTTTCACAAAGTGGTACTAGTTCTGCTCTAATAAGGAAATAGCTTACAAAACACTCAGCTATTACATGATAAAGCTTTCTTTTGACATTTCAATATGAGATGAGAAGACAAATATCATTAGCACTACATAACTGTATTTTTCAGTAATATTGAAGATTTATTTTTATGGACAAACAAAAAGGAAAAGTCAGCTGCATCTAAGGTACTCAACTATGCCAYCTAGTTATCATTGACTACTAACTGCAAATAAAAAAAAAATCATAAAATTACATAGTAAAAAAGCCATATTATAATTTCTGGGAATTCAAGCCCAAAACATRAGGTTTTACCTATATTTAAAAATTTCATGAAGTTTACATGGAATTTAGATGCTGCCCTGAGGCTCTCAATGCTGTTCTAAGAAGCTTTTTACATTATTTTTTGTTCCTTTTCTGTCAATTGACTCAGCAGGCATCAGAGACTGATGCAAATTTCTCTTTGTATTTGCTGGTGTACACAGAGCACAGGATTTGTAATTGACTTCTATTTGAAGAAATCAGGGCCTTTTCTATTTGATAGTTAAAGCTTTCCAGCAAGATGGAAACAATAAGAAAAACGGAAAATTCTTTCAAATGCATCTGAAAACTACTACGCAATTCAATTACAATACATTTCAAGACATTTTGATGTTACTTTGTAATAAAAAAGGCAGCAATTACCATTCCACTGCAGAAAGGTTAGGACACTAGTTATTTCATATGTACAAAATTACTGTTTGTGTTCACCCACATGCTGGAGTTATTCAGATGCATCTGTGTTGCCACTTGTTCAAAAGACTGKGAGCAGTTACCTGGACTCTGTATTTCTGCTTCTTCCAAATCCTTATTTAATAGATTTGMCATTTCTACAGAGTTCAACTCTTCCAGTGAATTCTCTTTTTCCTCTTCTTGACTGTGAAAGTTCTCTTCATTCTCTGATTGAGAGTCTGATTTCCCAGATTCAAGGAAGATCTGACCTGCTACCACTCGAGTTCCTGTGGAATGATCCTTTACCTGGTCCTCTGCAGATAAAGTCTGAAGGAAAGTAGCCACATAATTTAGAAGATTAGAAACTGAGAAGCAGCAGCTGGCTTAAAGTCCATTTAAAAACTTCTTAAAAGATAAAGTTAATTAAATAGCAGAATCAAAAGGTAAGCTGAACTACCTCTGTTCGGCTCTCATTGAATCTATCCCTTTCATTCTTTGAAAAAACAATGTTTCAAACTTGTAACAAAGTATAAATTTCTCTGATGCACAGAAAAAATTAATGAGACAGCAAGAGCTACAGAAAAGCTTAAAACCTAAAATCAAATTATTATTCTGAATTTCAGACCTTTGCTCTCACTCCACAGGTAAAACAAAGTGACTAGAAACTTATCTCCTCACCTTTGACTCCAGTGATTCATCTTGATTTCCTTCTTCATCTAGAAGAGACATTATAAGTCAGTAAAATGCTTTTCCATTAGTAACTATCTCAAAAATAAAACCTTTAATTACAATATTGTACCATGGTTCTGAAATATTCTAATGTACCAAGTTAACTAACGCACTTCAGAAAAACCTTATTACTGTGATGAGGAGGAATCCTATGTTCCACAGGTGATCCTCTTCCTTAAATTATCCCAACACAACTGTTTGTTCCATAGTGAAAAAARTGTGCTTTTTCAAAACCCAAATCACAGTCTGAACAGTTTGACTCCAGTTAAACTACTTAAAAAGGYTTGCATCAAGTGAAAAAGACCTACGGAACATAATGTTTTTAGTCACCAAATCAGCTTTAGTATTCAACCAGAAAGTTGAATTCACACCCTCATGCTTGCAATTAAACCTTGTCCTTTATAAAATGCCAATTCATTCTGCCTGACCAGTATATTCAAATCTTCATATAGAGATTTCAAACTTCAAACTGTGAGGAATTAGTTTGCCTTTAAGATAGATATTCTTCAAGAGATGCAAGTCTTGTTTAACTGCCATCTTTCTTGTCTAAAAGCTATAGGATATTCGATTAGAAAGACTGGAAGGAGAAGAAAGGCTATTAGGCAGACACCTAAAGGAATACAGGTGAAAAAGTGAAGATAATCAGAAAACCTTATTTATGATAGCTTTAACAATGTTTTTCAAAATAATTTCTGCAACAATTGTTTTGTTCCTTAAGTAAAATGGGCTACTCATTGTGCTTCAAACAACTTGGTCTGTGCTATCATTTTGATGGGAAGCCTCTAACATAACTGAGATGTGACTGTTCAGAGTCATCAGTATCTGGTACCACTGCATTTCAGCAAACAAGTTCCCCTACATTTGAAAGATGCTACAGGCCTCCCTCTCTCTGGTACAGAACTCACATGAAAATAAAAGCTCAAAAYGTAAACAGACCACGTAGCAAGGCTGCCACTAACCCCTCCTACATTTAGAAATCCCACCTCCTGAGGCTCTGGGGTGCACAAAGGCCCATAGCAGTGGCAAAGCAATGATGGGCTGGAGACCTACACTGCGACTGGAAAAGGGGTCCAAACTGAGAGAAGTTAATGCCCTGTACATGAGCTACATTTAGTATGTTACAGTTAGCCATGAAAGGCTGCATGCACAAACACTTCCAACAGTTTATAGAACTCTGCTGACTCCTGTAAGCACTTAGCAAACAGAACTCRCACAATTTTCATTCTCATGCAAGTGAAGTGACTTCCCAGAGATAAACCATCTCTGAAACGACAAATTCCAAACATGACATTTCATCGGGTCATGTTTYGAAGCCTACTGTTGTAACACTTGCAATGAAAGCATTTACCTTGGAAATGGCTTTCTGGAATCTAGATTCCATATGGTTACTTGAAGTACAATCTTTGATTGGAACAAGTAAAAAGATGAGGGAGAATTCAACTTTAAGCTGTAACATTGTAACAGAAAGTAAGAAAAGAATGCGAAGAATTATAAGCAAAGCTACAAAATTGTGGTGATGAGATGATTAAGAGTACAACTGAGACACATGAATAACAGCCTGTTGAGTGTGAAGAGGATGTAAAGCTCAAAGAGTTTGACTGCCAGCAGACATGGACTTAAAAGGGATTGAGTTGATGCTGATAAGCAGCTGTAACCTATAGGTCTGAAAATGAAAATGTGTAGAGCACTTCAGAAAAACTTGCAGAGACAGCAAAGAGCACTCCAGATGAAACAGGCCCTGCAAGGAGCAACCAAGACAACATAAGAATAAACAGCAATTTGGAAAAAGAAACCATTATGAGATATAAGGAAAAAAACAAGGCTACCTGCATTTTTGGCAGAGACCTCAGGGCTTAGCAGCTTGAGGAATCTAACAGATAAGGGTGACGGTGATAAGTCRTAAGAAGTTCTACCACTGAACTTCGACACTCCATGACATGACAATTGGCCTTTAAACTCAGTAAAAATGCACGTACCTTTAGGATACTTGCTGGTGTTTCTATTTTGAAATTATGAAAGAAGTTGTCATTTATTATGTTTCCCACATATGACATTCTATTAAATGAAATAATTTTGACCTAAGACCAAATGCCACCTTCAAACTTCAGAGCTTGTCAAGACACCCAGACATGCTTCGGGAGAGCAGGAAAACAGAGAGGGTAACCTACCCAGGAGCTTGTATGCTCCTTCTAATATACACAAAGTACTTATAAAGTATCTGTTATTGCAGWAGGAAGCATCATGTCTGTTTTTTTTTAACCAGCTAGGGTGATTGTTTTTTCTGTACAAAACCAGCCTAYATGCCTGACAGCACTAGAGATTTCCAACATTTCAGAAAAGGCTTCACTAACCAATTTCAATCTGTGGTGGTAGGTTCACTTTATGTCAAAAGACCTCACAAGAAAAAAATATAAATAGGTTATACTGTTTATGCACACATATGAAAGGGCAATTTTATTATAACTTCATATGCCAAGCAAAAGATTTACCAAATTGGAAGGAAAGAGACACCTGAGCAACACAAGGCAGAGCTTATATAGAGAAGTGCTTGCACTTCTTCCCTGATAGTAAATAAACTTATTTCCTTTCTATTGCATCATTTAAATTTTCTCTGAAGAAACCAGCTTTGTTACTGAGAAGTTGTACTTGAACGATTGTTTTCAAACAGTGGTTCCAAAAGGCACTAAAGCAAAACCAAAATATTAGTTTAACTTTTCTTGAGACTTCTTTCTAAGGTAGGCAGATGAGGCTGCAGAGATAAATTAATAGTATGACTAAAGGAGGGATCACTTACTGCCTTGTTGTTTCATGTAACTGCTGACTAATATGCACCCACTACTGACAGAGGTGTGTTTACTCCCACGAAACAGTTATGAAAACTATTCTGAAAGTGTTAATGAAAGGTCCATGAAAGGTCACAGTTGGACCTAAGAACAGTTTATCAGTCAAGGCTGAGCTATTGAACAAAGTCACAGATGTTATGTTTACGCACCTGCTCCAGAGATTAAAGCTGATTGTTTAGCTTGTTTTTCCACACTTCAATTTAACTAAGTTTTTTTATTATTATTATTATTATTCAGATCTGTTACCAAGGCTATCTAATTCTAGAAACTTTATCTAAAAAGGCCAAGTGGAAATTAATCTCACTATCTGTTAAACAAGTTAGGGAGTGCAATGATCTATTAAAAGGAAAAGGCAGGCAAAAATACCTGTGGCTCAAGTGGGCAGATGACAATATTGTACAGAATGTTTCACTTACAAACAGTCCTGAGCTGTGGACATTGCTGGGTGCTCCCACGCCCAGCCACGACTTTAAAGCATTTCACAGAACCAAACTCTTTTTTCAACCATCCACCAGTTCATATATGATTAAAATCAGCTTTTAAAAGTACTCATTTTTCCTCAGTTAGAAAGGCCAGTGTTCAATGCTACGTAAATATAGCAGAAGTACTCTGGCAGCCTATGCTAGAGAAAAAGATCCTACCATATGCTGGATAAATATCCTACCATTTTGTGAGAATTGCTGTTTGCAAGAGAGCACTAAGGAGAAAAGGGTAGAAACCAGAAGAGCGATGCAGTGTGGTTCAGCAATAGTGTCATTAGCTTGAGGGAGTACAASAGTTCCAAAGTTTTGCTGTATTAGAAGAACAGATCAACTGACATCCCAAAAAGCTAAAGGGCTGCTACTACCAGACAAGAAATACCATTTGTTTCAGTGTTAAAATGGTCACCCACATTCAGGAACTAGCCAAAAATTCAGGAAGTGAAGCAGTCTCCCACAACTCTGATGAATCCCTAACTGATTACTGTTGTCAGTTTCCTTCTAGTTTTTGCCAAGCTCTTCAAGCCTCAAACACCATGACAACAAAGCAACTAGTGGGATTCTACTGAGAGCAGGGACCTCCCAAGTGGAGGGTGCACACCTCAGGGAGTATGCCAGCCAACCCACCTGCAGGAATAACATACCTTTCAGACTGTTAATACATAAAACTTTTCTTAATATAGCGGTCATTCCACCTTTATTTCTGCTCTTTTCTTCATTTCTGCTTTTTTCCACATTTTATGAGGTACATAATATGTTAAGACAAGAGTACATCAATATTTAACTTACAAAAAATACATGTAAAATGCATGCTCAAAAATCTTTCTAYGGAGAGGGGTGCATGAACAGAAATGGTATGGCAATGACTGCTTTAGAGCATCCATGAGAGATTTTCTGTAGGATTTTTGGCAATTTCTTTCAATGTTGTTTTTGTGCAAGTGACTGGATAGACACTGAAAGAAAGGCAAACTCTGTTTATCCAGTTCTTGCAGGAAAAAARGAAATAGTAAGAAAAAAACTACCTCAGACTGATTCTCATCAATTTTTCAGCTGATATATATTTAGCACAGAAACTCAATAGCATAGATGCTATTCTCATTACATGAAGCTTTAAAACATGCAGTCAGTTAAGTAAAATCCTTAAATGGCACCTATTCAGCAAGAATAGTTCCAAAGTATCCTTGGCAGAAAGTAAATTGTTCCCAGCTACAATCTGTGCAACATATTCATTTTAGTTCAACTAGAAGATTGAGATATAAGTCAACCCTCATCCTGAATGAAAATCTTTTTTCCAGTGTCCTTGCAATTGCTGGCTAACTAGTTACAGAACTTACTCTGCAGCAGTTCCTCAGTAGGAACTGACACTCCCAACCGGGCAACAAGGCAAACAGTTTAGGGAATATTTTTTTATCAGGTAAGTWAAACCAGAAAGGTCAGGAAAACCCACTGAGTTCTGTCTTATGGAAGAATAGGTACTGAAGTTCCCTATAGGTATATGAGTGTGCTCATTTGTTCCATCAATCTGTGGGATGGCATAAAAACATCTGCCTATCACTGACATTAGCCATGGAACATGTAAGAGAGTTAGAGGAAGCAGCACTTCCTCTCTTCAGGCAGAATGAGAACATTTTTACCTCTCAGTCTGTGAACAAGAGGAAACAATTCCAGGAATCAAATAAAAAGGATTTATTCARTGTTCTTAATGAGTGATCAGCAGGGGAAGGCCATCACTGCTGCAATGACCAGAAGACAGCTAGTTTTGTCTGGAGAACACACACAAACTTAGCCTTTTTTAGCTGCTTTTGCCAATGCTTCTTAATATCTTTCCCCAGTCACAACTTTAAACATCTTCATAATCTGTAACAGTAAGATAAGTTTTAAAAAATATAGTGCCCCCTTCCTTAGGCCTGAAGTTTCTTGCATTCAACTCAAGTTTTCAATAAATTGATTTAAACAAAGTTTATGATGATAGAGTTATATTTAAAATACTCCTAAAAAAAAAGCCCTCGTTAAAAACTCTTCCTAGAGTTAGGAAATGTAATACTTGGACCATTTTTACTCAGTCTTCTTAAAACCCCTACCACTATACTCACACCCCAGATGACTCTTTCCAGATCAGACATTAGAAACAATTAAGTGGTCAAGGAAGCATTTAATACACAGTCCCAAGGTTTAATACACAGTCACAGTACCAGTCTCTTCTACAGAAAGTCATACTGTTACTGTGGGAACTCAAAACATAAAGTGAGGACAACTATCAGAATGATTCTTGTCAAAAACTGGAGCAAGAAATGTATTCCTCTCATAGCTTTCTGCCAAAAGATGGACTCTGAATACCCACCCTCTCCTAATTAATTATGGTTATCAATCAACAGTGTGATATCACAGTAGCAATTGAAGTTTGTAAACAGTTCCTAAGCCTACATTCGTGTACTGTGCTTTCTGTGGCTTATTAATTATACTAGAATGAATCTAAACATTCTGTTTATACAGGCTGAATTAAACTATCAGAACTTCTTGCTCACAAACAACTTTGTGATAGTGGACAAATAGTCAAGACAGAAGAGCTGCATGGCAGTAAAGCCACTTGACCAGCTCTTACCACCTAATTACCACATCCTCAACAGATGGTTCATCAGACATTCACAGCCTCAGCTCGCCTTAGCTTTTTTCTTCATATACACTATAAATGAGAGCACACAGTTCAGAAGTTTGGCTACATGTCTCTGGTTTCACAGAACTCGTATGTATCCTTTCCRTAACTTCAAAAGTGTCCTGCTAGCTTACAAAGTGTCCTAAAAGATCATATAATCCAAAGTACAGTAATATTACTTTAAATTTCAACTTCCTACTGCATAACAGGAAAATGAACTCCAAACTACTGAACTTACCTCTAGAGAAAACGTTATTTTCCTGAAATAGCGTAAAAGCAAATCCCCAGTAGCACCACATATGGCTGTCTTTAAGGTAGTGGCTTTTGGCTTTCTAAATAAATGCACTGCACATCCCCCCACCAGCTCATGGTGGAAAGAAAGGTGTGGGAGGTAGAAAGGAAGTAGATGACAACACATAAGAATCAGACAAAACCCGAGCTACAGAACAACAAAATAGGGATGGGGGRAAAAGTATTATGGGGACATAAAATAGGACGCATAAATGTCCTCTACGTATCGAGAAAACCGTTCTGATRAGGYTGAAATCAGCCTAAAAATGCTTTCYAGGGAGAAAAAACGCCTCRCATYGGYTTTAAGCAGTGCAAGCMCTATAAAGTGAGCTCCTAACGAGCTGTTTAAAGGCAGGCACGGCACTGAGCAATGCGCCTACCCCTACCAGGCCTACGGAGCAGCGCCGGTGTGGCAAAGCTGAAGGCAGCCCGGTCCCGGCACCCGCGGCCACGCAGCTGACAGGAGCCCCGCTCCCCACCTCCCCGCAGCTCCGCTCCGCCGCCTCAGCGCCCCGGCGAGGTCGGCGCTGCCCCCACGCACCCCTAAGCCCCAGCGAGAGCACCGGGTCGCCTCCCCCGCTGCCGCCGCCTCCGCGCCCCGGTGCGGGCGTCAGGACCCGCACAGATAYCTCTGCGCTCCCCTCCTCCGCCGCAGGCCCCGGGGGGCAATGCCGCCGCATCGCTCGGGCCCAGGGGGACATAGGGAGGCGGAGCCGCGGTACTCACCCGCCGCGGGAAGCGCTCCGGCAGAGAGCGCGGCCAGGCACAGCACCAGGGCCACCCAGCGCGCCCACCGCCCCATCCCGCTGGGCTCTGAGGGGCCGCGCCGAGCGCCCCCGACTCCGGCTCTCTCGCCCCGCCCACCGCGYCTCCGCCACCAATCAGCTGCAGCGCTGACGGCCGACTACGGGCCGCTGGCAGCTGCACACGCAACCCCGGGGAACGGCCGGCTCTACATGGCCCGCTCCGATTGGCTCGGCRGAGGCCCGGCTCGCCCGTCACGCCCTCCCGTTAGCAAATAGCGCCGCACGTGTCTCAGCGAGGGCCGCTGCGCGAGCGGTTCCTCCCGAAACGGCCCTTTCCATTGGCTCGTGAGCCGTTCCTACGGCACCCACAGTTCCTTGCGAGGGCCGCGGCGGCGCCTGGGAGCGTGCGCTCCCAGGGGCCCGCGGCGGGGCAGGGACTACGTCACCCACAACGCCCCGCGCCGAACGACGCAGGGCGCGAGCGCTACATGGCCAACCAGGGCCCCGCCCATTCCAGACCGCAGAATTGCGGGGGTTGGGAAACACTTCGTTGATTAGGAGTATGGAAGCAGCAGTAAATT